>JAVQJL010057170.1:0-17281 GCA_036024295.1 Nannoperca obscura
GACAGTAAATTTACAGTGTTATACAAACTGTACACCGACTACTTTACATTGTATCAAAGTGTCATTTCTTCAGTGTTGTCCCATGAAAAGATATAATTAAATATTTGCAGAAATGTGAGAAGTGTCCTCACTTTTGTGAGACAATGTAACAATGAAAACAGGCAGGTTAGGGAAGGCTTACAGCACTTCATTCATTCCTTCTCTTGCCTGTTAAATTCCTATTGAGGGTGATGGAGGGATTTGAGGCGTTGGGCCCGACCCTAAGCTACAGATAACATTGTCTTCACCTGGGAACCTGGGATCTCCTTGTGGAAGGCCTCGGTGGTCTCTTTGACCAAGCCTGTCAAAGCATAGTATTCTGGCGAGCCCTCCTCCACTGCTTGTTCGATGTCGATGTTGATCCCATCCATAAATTGACTCTTGGCCAAGATGACCTTCTCTGTTATCCACGCGGTCCTGTTTTCTTGGTCCACAATGTAGGAGAGGGGAACGTCACCTTTTCCCACCAACCAAAGAGAGAGACGGATGTAGTTGCGAGGACAGTGGGTCAAAGAACGGTTGACAGCAAGAGGACGTGGTAGTGCCAAAATAAAAATAAAAACATGTCAGGAATTTGGTAAAGAAATTAACCTCAGGCTTAATCTTAATAAACTTCACTGAAATGATGAACAGCGAGAGAACTTTTAACAACAAATATTACAAATGTTACCAACATGTAGGCATGTCGAAGAAAAGACAATGGACTAATTCAACCACATCAATTCATACTGCAGTGAGGAGAGAAATGTACTCTACCTTTGAGTACAACCCGTGCTCCTTTGGAGTGAGCGTAACACATGAGTTCTGCGTCATATTTTCCAAACGTCGCCACTGTCGTCACCATGCTCCAGTTGTACGACTTCCATGTCTTCCCACCCACGTCAAATACAAAGATCTGAAGGAAACACAGAGCTAGACTTAATGTCACTCCTTTTATATTGATATATCCCCAAAAAGTAAACATGTAAGAGACAGTGTTTTTTCTCTTTATCCTCCCACAACAATTATATCCTGAACTCCACATTATTCGAACCAAAGCAGCTCTTTTTTTGCGTCTCTACTTACAATGGTGCTGCAACTAACCATTTTTTCTTATTATAAACTCATGTATTGATTTTTTTCCTAACAAGTCAATTAATCTGTCTAGTCTTAATGGTGAAAATTGTAAAATGTCAAAAAGCATCACAAGCAGCCATAGATTTTCTACAACTACAACTTATAATGATATGAAATGGTGAGACGTCAGCAACCAGCCAATGTTTGGCATTTATATTTGATAGTTGGCTAAAACAATTAGTATATATATTCCAAATTGGCAGAGACTGACCAGTCATTTAATTGATTAAGAAATATCTAAGTTGATGGGAATTATGTTCCTGAAGACATGTAAATGAAATCTGGTAGCTGCAAACTGCCAGAGGAAGGCCTTTTTATTTATTAAATTATCTATTTATCTTATCACTATTAAGGATCAAAGCAAACCGTTCATTACAGGAGTAGCCAAAGCATAGACCTATGAAGTAAATTGTGACTAATGTTTGGCTTTGCCTTTTTATTTCTCAAATAAAATGGTTGGTGTAGATGCGAGTATAAAAACGTGTCTCATGTGAGAAGAATCAGTAGTTATAAAATTCTGAACATGATGATTGATGAGCTATAAAAGGGGGTCTTTCAACTAGCACTTGTGAGATTTGAAGCACATGAAACACTAAACAGTCCCCAAAAAGGGAACCTTCTCAAATGTCACACCATCATAAGCCAAACACACGCAGACTGCATGGATAAAGAGGAACAGCAGTCCTAGTTTGAAACTTAAAAAGGGAAATAGATTAGTTTAAAAATATTGCTTATTGCCATGCAGCTAATATATTTATATATTTTCCCCGTAACCTTTAAAGGCTGTTCTCGCGAAATGGGTATATATGTTTCATTTTGTCTGCACAGTTCCTGGAGTAAAGACTAGATTTTCCATTTGTGATTGATACGTTTATATGTCTAGGTTATAACACATGTAAGGTTTTGTAGGTGACTATCGAAAGCAAAACATTTTATAGACGTCCATCATAAGATCCAATTGAGTCATGAACATTATGTAAGAGGTTGGCGATAAAATTGTCAGCACCCAGCAGACACTTTCTCTGTCCTTTAATTTATCCAAACAGCAAAACCTTACTCTGTATATAGGGATTTGCTGATAATACCTAACTTACTACCCATCAGTTAGCAGCAGCTCTAACGTGACGAGCAGTATGTTTAAATGCTAAAGTAGGAGTAGCGTGTAGAAGATGTCATGTGCTGCCGGTGAAGGTTCAACGACACTACCTCAAACTCTCTCTCCTCGCGGACCTGTTGGCACAGTTCCGGTCTCTCACAAGGACACACGGTAGCCCTGCAGACCAGCACTACCGACGACAAAAACAGAAGAAGCCACGACATTTTTGGAACGGGAGGAAGTTTAAGCAGAATAAAGTCGGTCCAGTCGGACTGTCAACAAATCCCGTCACCGTCAACACTTGTGTACGGAGGCTGGCGTGGTTCAAATGTCATCCGGTTAGCGTAGGCTGAACAGTGAGGTTGCTAGAAAACAAAAGTAGTATACCGTAATGTTATCATTAAAATAAAAGTTGCATTTTGATTCCCTTTCAACATTAGTATAAAGTTGTGTAGCGAATCAGACTGCCAACGGAGGTCAAAGAAAACCCGGAGTAAATACGTACATATCAGCAATACCACACTGTGAATACACTCCACTGCAAGCAACAGTCCTGAATTTAAAAGTATTAGGAAAAGTTTTTTCGTATCTCTAAAAATTCAGCTTTTCATAAGCTAAGAAAAACAGCCCACTTTTCATCTTTGTTCCAATGCATTTTACAACTGATATAAGTTTTTTTATTACAGTTAATTCATCTTAAGTGAACACGTAATCCTCCAGTTACCACTTTATCAGAAAAAAATCTGATTCAAATTCACCAAATTTGGATTTACTGTTCAGGAAGGGTATGAAAAATTGTAAATTGAAAAGTATGAATAACTAAAGCTGTCAGAGAAATGTAGTGGAGTAAAAAGAACCATATTCGTTTCTGAAATGTAATGAAGTATAAAGTTGCATAAAATGGAAATTACTACATAATACTAAGTACTACGTACTTGAGTAAATTTACTTATAGTTACATTCCACCACAGCTAACAAGTGTCTGTCATATTCAGTGCTAGAACAGTATTATACACAGGGTATATAGAGTTCAGATGCCTTGCTCAACGATGCATGAACAGGAAGAAGCGAAGAGAGTGTTTCATTCACTTCTAGACAGCAGCTGTGTGGACACAGACATTAAGACTTCTTATGCTCTCTGCACATACATGGCACTTTGCTTTCTATAAAACCATGCTCCTGCATATTGAATAGCATTCGACTTTCCACTAATTTAAGCAAAGCCTGAGTATACTGTTTTAGTACGCCAATCCAGATCGTGTGATTGCCTTCATGACACAATGATGTTGCCAATGTGGTCATTATGCTTTAAGACATATTTCTTACATACTGTACTGAGGTAAAGGAAAACCCCCTCTCTAGAAATGCTAATGAAAACATCAAGTCAAGTGGTTTCAAATTAGGGCCTCAATATTTTGCAGAAAATATTAATATCCGCCATAGATTTCATTGCTTTTCATTTGTCTACTCATATCTGTCTTATATGTATTAAATATGAATATTTAAAATGAAATGCCTGTAACACCTTTGTGGGGAGAGAACATGTTTTAACCAGAAAGAAAGACTTTTTTTTAATTATAACTGTTAATAAATTAAATAAGAAATGCCCTTTGCTTCAAACAAGTGAGTCTTACTTGATTATTTTATGAATGCTTGGATAGTATGTAATGCTTTTTAAACATTCTGTAAACAATATGTGTAAAGACAGGCCTTGTTTTTATTTGTTAATATTTTTTAAAAAAAGCAGCAATAATCAGTTTATCCAGATTTAACAACTCCATTTAACTTTTTCTTATTTCCTCATCTCATCCTAGTTTAACTTTTTTGCTGGACAGTTGGTAGTATCATCTGAAATTGTGTGCACTATATTCTGAGTCTGGTTTATATTAATTTATTATGTTTTGTAAGCACTTGCTGGCAGGGCATTTGCACGACATTGTAATAAAAAAGCCATCATCATCATATGAATTTTGATTTAAGTGACTTTATTTTAATACAATTATATTTTCAATTTGATGGTTTTGAAACACTGTTACAATGACAGTTAAGTAAACATTGGATTTTTGCCTAACAGTTACTGGATCAAGTTGACAAAAGTTGTGATTAAGTTACAGGTCAGGACACAATGACATTTTACTGAAAGACTGCAGATGATTATGAAACCATTTAATACTATCATTTTTCGTAATATTGCACTTCTTCTGTTTAAAATGTGTTATGACATTGGTGAGAATACACTTTTGGATTTGGGGCATCTGGCTTTTTGTGCCACAAAAGTCAGAAAGAGTCAGACTGAGACAACTTGTTGTTACATCTGGGACATTTTTCATTCATGCTGTACTCTGTTTATCTATTCTGCATGGTCAGGGCATGGTAACATCATCAATGACAATGAAAGCTGATAATTAGTTAATGATACATTTTGGTGGGCACACAGTCAGCAAAACCTGGCTTTAAAAGGAACCCTGTGGTTGCAGTGTTTTACATTCACCAGCCATGAAGGTGCTTGTACTGGCTCTCACTGTGGCCCTTGCGGGTGAGTATGTCTTAGTGCATTTCAAACTAAATCAACTTAAGATTTAACTTAAAATTACATTCTGAAAGTGTTGCTTTTTGTAGAATGAGATAATAGCACTGTCATGTCGATGAGTACAGGGTCGCAATTCTACAATGATATTGTGTTTTTATTAGGAAAAAAATAAAATAAAGAGAACTGTGATTTATAAGATCTACTACTGCACTTGTTGACAGTGTAATGTTGTTGATTAATAACCAAAGCAACACCAGTTTTTATTCACATATCTTGTTTGTCCCTTATGAAGACCAAAATAACACTTTATTCCTATTTTGTAGCGGGCATCCAGGTCAACTTGGGTAAGTTTCAGTCTCACATTACAAATGGAATTCAACTTTAAAGAACTGGTGTCTAAAATAAAAAAAAAATCAGTTTCTCATTTTCAAAATGTTATTCAAATGCATGTGTTTACTAGTTTGTTTTCTTGTGTATTATTGCAGCCCCAGAGTTTGCTCCTGGAAAGACCTATGTGTACAAATATGAAGCATTCCTTATGGGTGGCCTGCCTGAGGAGGGTCTGGCACGGGCCGGAGTGAAAGTTCATAGCAAAGTTAAGATCAGTGCAGCTGCAACTGCCAACACCTTCATGCTAAGGGTAAAGACCACTAAAAAAGTTTATTACAATTTATTTATGATTAATAACAAGTGAATTAGAGTCAATACAATCAAGTGGTCACAGTTCATTCAAACTGTCACTTTTCCTTACAGCTTATAGACCCTGAACTCTTTGAGTACAGTGACATCTGGCCCAAAAATACTTTCATCCCAGCCACTAAACTCACCTCAGCCCTGGCTGCTCAGCTCTTGACACCCGTCCAGTTTGAGTATTCTAACGGTGTTGTGGGCAAAGTGTTTGCACCGGCTGGCGTCTCTGCAACTGTGCTGAATATCTACAGGGGAGTCATCAACATCTTCCAGCTGAACATCAAGAAGACTCAGAATGTCTATGAGCTGCAAGAGGTACAATTAACTCATTTTTTCTATTGTGAGTTCCACCTACAAAATACTGCAATACTTAAACTGACAAACTGTTTTGATATTTGTGAACTAGCCTGGAGTTCAGGGTGTGTGCAACACCCACTACGTCATCAGTGAGGATACAAAGGCTGATCGCATCTTACTGACCAAGACCAAGGACATGAACCACTGCCAGGAGAGAATCATTAAGGACATTGGCTTGGCTTACACAGAGAGATGCGTTGAATGTGAGGCTGTAAGTGCAAATTCCCTCTCACATCATTCTTTAATACAATACAGTACTGGTGACGTCTGTGTGTGACGATATTGTGGGTCTTGTCAATGCAGAGAGGAAAGATCCTGAAGGGAGCCACTGCTTTTAACTACGTCATAAAGCCAGCTGCCACAGGTGCTCTGATCTTGGAGGCAACTGCTACAGAGCTCATCCAGTTCTCACCTTTCAACATCATGAACGGCGCTGCCCAGATGGAGGCTAAGTATGTGGTTTAAATTAAAAACAAAGGTGCAATAACAGTGTCGTAAGCACTAATCTCAGCACAAAGTGTCACAATGCAGATTGATGTAGTGCTTATGTATATTCACAGGCAAATCCTGACCTTCCTGGAGATCGAGAAGACCCCAGTTCAGCCCATCAGAGCTGAATATCTTCACCGTGGATCCCTGCAGTACGAGTTTGGTAGCGAGCTTCTCCAGACACCTATCCAGCTTCTGAGGATCAGCAATGCCGAGGCTCAGGTACCTCCAGAAATATCCCCTCGTAATCAGATTTTTGTTGAATTCATCATGTAGCAAAGAATTTTAACATGGGAATGATTTTGTTTCCTGACAGATTGTTGAGAATCTGAACCACCTGGTGACCTTCAATATGGCCAAGGTCCACGAAGATGCCCCTCTGAAGTTTATTGAGCTCATCCAGCTGCTGCGTGTGGCCAGATTTGAGAGTATTGAGGCCCTCTGGACTCGGTTCAAAGTTAAACCCGAGTACAGGTAACTGCAACTTTCATTCAGAGAAGAGTCATGAAAAGAATGTGCCATGGATAATACACTAATCTTTCTCTTTTCCAGGCACTGGATCCTGAATGCTGTCCCTGCCATTGGTACTCATGCTGCTCTGAGGTTCCTCAAGGAGAAGTTCATCGCTGGTGAGCTGACTATTGCTGAAACTGCTCAAGCCTTGATGGCATCTGTCCACGTGGTGACAGCCGACCTGGAAGCCATCAAGATTGCTGAGGCAAGTCAACTTTTAAAGTTTTCTTAAGTATTTGTAATGATGTGAGACCTGGGACACAATAAGTTCTTTATTTTCACTGCTCTCAGGGTCTGGCTATGAACCACAAGGTCCAAGCAAACCCAGTTCTGCGTGAGATTGCCATGCTGGGCTACGGCACCCTGGTTGCTAAATATTGTGCAGAGAACCCAACTTGCCCAGCTGAGCTTGTGAGGGTATGTATCATTTGTAAAATGTGTTTTATATAACTAAATTAAGTTATAACATCAGTGACATGAATGTTTTTCCCCCCACAGCCCATTCATGAACTTGCTATCCAAGCTAATGCCAGAGGTGAAACTGAAGAAATCATTCTCACTCTCAAAGTTCTGGGTAATGCTGGACATCCTGCCAGCCTTAAGCCAATCATGAAGTTCCTGCCTGGTTTTGGAAGTGCTGCTGCTGCTCTGCCACTCAGAGTTCACATTGATGCTGTTCTGGCACTGAGGAACATTGCTAAGAGGGAACCCAAGATGGTGAGACTACATGTCCGATTCCTCACATTACTAAGAGTGAATACACTTAAGACCTGATTTGTTTTGTGCAGTTTTATTTATAACATTCATCCATGTGCATTAGATCCAGGATATGGCTGTTCAGCTGTTCATGGACAAGGCTCTCCACGCAGAGCTCCGTATGATTGCTGCTATCGTGCTGTTTGAGACCAAGCTGCCCATGGGTCTGGTGACTACTATTGCCAGTGCCCTCTTGAAAGAAACAAATCTGCAGGTCGCTAGCTTTGCCTACTCTTACATGAAGGCCATGACCAAGAACACCGCCCCTGACTTTGCCTCTGTGTAAGAACTGAAATAATGTCAGTTTGCATTTTTTTTGCAATTTAAACATGTCAGGACCTAGAATCTCATATATTTTAATGATCTACTCTCAGTGCTGCTGCCTGTAATGTTGCTGTGAAGATCCTCAGCCCCAAATTTGACCGTTTGAGTTACCGCTTCAGCAGATCTCTCTATCTTGATGCCTACCACAGTAAGGGCAAAACAGAATAATAATATATCATCCGGGATTTCAGATTAAAACATGTGGTTTGACGGTTCTCGTATTTTGCCCTGTAGACCCCTGGATGATGGGTGCTGCTGCCAGCGCTTTCTACATTAATGATGTTGCAAGTGTTTTGCCAAGAGCCATCGTGGCCAAAGCTCGCACCTACCTGGCAGGAGCTTATGCTGATGTTCTTGAGGTATGACAAGCATGTCTTAAACAGCCAGTTAACACAACAAAAAGCTCTCATATCTGCCACGTCCCTCTATTATACACTTTTATTATACACTTTTATCTAATCATAACAGCAAAAAGAAGTAACATTAGAACTTAACATTAGATATAATGTCTAATGTCAATCTGCTTTACACATGCTTAGTTAATATGGCTATATACACCTTGCATATTGTATTTTTAGTAATCATTTTATAATCACTTACGCATCAAATGCTATTTTTCTCCTTTTTTAGCTTGGAGTGAGAACTGAAGGAATGCAGGAGGCCCTTTTGAAAATCCAGGAGTCTCCTGAGAACACTGACAGGATCACCAAGATGAAACAAGTTATGAAGAGTGTAAGTTTAAGGGATCATTCAGATTATGTAATCAAAGCACAATTTTGTTCATAGAATCTACGGTGGTTAATTTACTGTTTTTGTCCTCACACAGATTTCTGAGTGGAGGGCTCAGCCTTCAAGCCAGCCTCTGGCCTCTGTGTATGTGAAATTCTTCGGACAGGAAATTGCATTTGCCAACATTGACAAAGCCATTGTTGATCAGATTATTGAGGTACAGCATCTTTGACCGCCGAAATGATTGCTAAGAATTTTTTTTTATCATGAACTGAATATCTAATGTCTTAGCAATTTTGTGATTACAGATTGCCAGTGGACCAGCTATTCACACTTATGGCAGGAAAGTTTTGGATGGTCTGCTGGCTGGTTTCACATTCCATTATGCTAAACCAATGCTGGTTGCTGAGGTTCGTCGCATCCTTCCCACCGCTGTTGGTCTGCCAATGGAGCTCAGTTTCTATACTGCTGCTGTGGCTGCTGCATCTATGGAATGTAAGATCCTCTGGTGTAGCTTAACTGTTGCTGATTTTTTAAAATTATTTACACTGATACTGAAAATGTGTTGCTTCTCATAGTCAGTGCCACTGTGACACCACCTCTGCCTGCAAATTTCCACGCTGCCCAGCTTCTGAGGTCTGACATCAACATGAGGGCTGCCATTTCACCAAGGTAATACAGTTGTAGCTTACTTGAGAACTAATGAAGCTTCTTCACACCAATTTAACATTAAACATATTTAGGGAGATCACCCTTAAATTAGATTTTTTTTTCTGTCCTTTGCAGTGTTTCCATGCATACCTACGCAGTTATGGGAGTGAATACTGCTTTCATCCAAGCCACCCTGGTGTCAAGAGCCAGAGTTCACACGATTGTTCCTGCCAAGATAGAAGCAAGAATTGACATGATTAAGGGCAACTTCAAGCTTCAGTTCCTTCCAGTCCACGGCATCGATAAGATTGCATCTGCATTGTATGTACTTTTCCATGTATCAAGTATCACCCAGTTTAGAAATTTTGTTTTCTTAAAACTTTTTGTCCTTTCTCCAACAGTGTTGAGACTTTTGCTGTTGCAAGAAATGTGGAAGACCTTGCAGCTGCCAAAATCACACCAATGATTCCAGCTGAAGTTGCAGCTAGGCTGTCAAGGGAGACCTTCAGATCACAGATTTCTATCATGGCATCTTCTCAGTCTGGTGACATGGTGAGTGTTGATTCACTAACCACCTTTACCAACATATACCCGTTCCAAATTAATGTGGTGACCTTTGTTTTACAGTCAGCATCATCTGAAATCATTCCTGTTGACCTGCCAAGCAGAAATGCCAAGCAACTGACAGTCCCCAAGAATTTCGAGAAGAAAATGTGTGCCGCATTTGAAACCTTTGGCATCAAGGCATGCACTGAGATTGAATCTCGTAATGCTGCCTTCATCAGAAACAGTCCACTTTACGCCATTATTGGAAAACATGCTGTCTTAGTTGAGGTTTCTCCAGGCAAGTGAAATGGGTGACATTAAATTACTGATACAGGTAATTTTGTAAGAAGTTAATAAAAAGTGATATTTATTTATTTATTTGGTTACAGCTGCCGGACCAGTCATCGAGAAGATTGAAATTGAGATTCAGATTGGAGAAAAAGCAGCAGAAAAGATAAGTAAAGTGATTGCGATAAGCGAGGAAAACAAACCTACCGAGGACAAGAACGTTCTGATGAAACTCAAGAAAATCCTGGTTCCTGGACTGAAAAACCGCACATCATCTTCCTCCAGTTCCAGCAGCTCCCGTTCAAGTGTCTCCTCCTCTTCATCATCCAAGTCTTCCTCCAGCTCCTCCTCTCGCCAGAAAGGAGGCGGTTGGGGATCTGCGTTGCCCAAGAACAAGATGGGCAACACAGATGCTCCCATTAGCTCCAGCAGCTCCTCCAGCAGCTCCTCCAGCAGCTCCTCCAGCAGCCAATCAAGCCGTAGCTCAAGCAGCTCCCGCCGCTCATCTCTCCGGTCCAACAGCCGCTCTTCCAACTCCCCATCCCAGGTGAGACAGCTTCAACTCTGAACATGTAAAAAACAGTAGAATCAAACCATATGTGTGGAAATAAATATTTCCACTATTTTGTGTATTGCAGCAGGAACAGTATGAGATTAAGTTTACCAAGAACCACGTCCACGAGGTAACTACCAGATGGTTTTGTAAAGTGCATGAGACAGCCAAATCATGTCCTCTTGAGCAGGCTAAATGTATGGTTTCTTTGTTTGCAGCATGACCCCATCACATCTAATGTCAACAGCAAGAGCAGTGCCTACAGCTTCGAAGTCATCTACAATAAGGTAAATCATGATGCCAAGTCATTTACAATCTCTTGCATTCACTGGAAAAGATCAGAACTTCCAGTAACATCAATCTCTGGTTTGCACTTTAAGGCCAGGTACCTCGCTAGCGCTGTCACTCCCGCTTTGACCATTCTCATCCGTGCTGTGAGAGCCGACCACAAGGTTCAGGGATACCAGATTGCAGCTTATTTAGACAAAGATACTGCCAGACTCCAGGTCATTTTTGCCAACCTGGCCGAGAATGACCACTGGCGAATCTGTGCTGATGGTGTGATGCTGAGCCACCACAAGCTGATGGTAAAAACTTTAATTTGGACTGAGATGGCAATAGTTAGACATTTCTGTGATGTTTGAGATTTTAACCCTGATTTAAATTCCTCTTAGGCCAAGATTGCTTGGGGCATTGATTGCAAACAATGTGTCGCTGAGGTCACAGCTGAGACTGGTGTTGTGGGTACAGAGCCTGCACTCCGTCTGAAGATGTCCTGGGACAAACTTCCACAGAGCATGAAGCGCTACGCAAAGGAGTAATGTCACAAACTAATGCAGATCTAAAACATTTTCATCTGTTTTATAAAAACCTGCAAAACAAAGTAATGAATTTCCACATACTCTCTGCCACTACCTTTATAGATGTGTCATAGTCATAGACGTGTGTGGGAATTTGTTTCTTTTGGTGAGATTTCATTTCACCTAACTGTGCATTCGACAACACTCAATTTATAAAAACATACAAATAACCATAACCTTTATGTCTGCCTAGGTTATCTGAGTACATTTCCCGCATCGCTATGGAAATTGGAGTAAGCTTGGCAAAGGCCAAGAATATTCATAATCAGATCAAACTGACTGTGGCTGTTGCTTCTGAGTCAAGCCTGAATGTTGTGCTGAAGACACCAAAGGTGCAGTTTTATTGCCCTTTATTTTACACACAGAAAGTGTCTGTATTACACATTGTCAGCCAGTTTGTATAAATGCACTCTTTATAACCATCTTGATTTCATATTACAGAGGACCATTTACAAACTTGGAGTGGGCCTGCCTGTTTATCTGCCTCTGGGTGACACTGCTGATGAACTGGAAACATACCAGAGCAACTGGGCTAACAAAATCTCCTACATGCTCACCAAGGCTAATTCAGGTGAAAACATTTAAAGCAACAGGTTCCACTGAATAGTCAGGCTGATCAGTAACTCACTGGTTCAACTTTTTTTCCATTCCAGTTGAGTGTTCCATGGTCAAAGACACACTGATCACATTCAACAACAGGAAATACAAGAACGAGATGCCCCACTCTTGCTACCAGGTTTTGGCTCAGGATTGCACACCAGAACTTAAATTCATAGTTCTGCTAAAGAGGGACCATACACTGGAGCAGAACCAGATCAATGTGAAAATTGCAAACATGTAAGAACAACAAGTATTTATTTCTAAATTGTGGGAATTGTCCAAAAAGAAAGAGAAAACATTTCTAAATTGGATTTAAATTGTTTTTCAACAGCGATGTTGACATATATCCAAAGGACAGTGCAATAATGGTGAAGGTTAATGGAGCAGAAACCCCCATTAGCAGCCTGCCATATCATCACCATGAAGGTTTTTTTTTATATTATTAATTAAACTTTAACTGTCATGCTAAAACAATTCAATTTGTTGAAAGTAAAAGAATCACACATTTGGATTCATTTTAGGCAAGTTTGAGATCAGACAGAAAGGTGAGGGCATCGCTCTCATTGCTCCCAGCCATGGTCTTCAGGAGGTCTACTTTGATCTGGATGAAGTGAAGGTGATACAAGAAATCTGACTACATCTTTCAGATTTAAAATTGTCATTAATTAAAATTTGTATAAATCTCCATACTAGTGATGGTGCAAATGCTGAAGTGTTTGAGTTTTTGTCAGGTTAAAGTTGTGGACTGGATGAAGGGACAGACCTGTGGACTCTGTGGAAAGGCTGACAGCGAAATCAGAAACGAGTTCCGCACACCCAACAATCGCCTGACCAAAAACGCAGTCAGCTATGCTCATTCCTGGGTTCTGTCTGGAAAGAGCTGCCATGATAGCTCTGGTAATACTTACAGTACCTGCTTCACCTTTCTCTTTTAGAATATGATTTATACTCAAAATCATGTCAAAAAGGCAGTTTATAAAGAGATTAGCATGATGTAAACAAACCCACACCAAACCAGTATTTTAGTAAGTTTAAGAGGGAAGAAACCTGTAAACAATAAATATAAAAATGTGTTTTTAAATAGGGAAACATATGTATATATATGTATATTTACAGTGCTTACCTTCCTTTTCACCCTTTTCCAGGGTGTTACATGAAGCTTGAGTCTGTGAAGTTGGAGAAGCAGATTGTGCACCATGGCCAGGAGTCTAAATGCTACTCTACTGAGGGTGTGCTGCGCTGCATGTCCGGCTGCATGCCAGTGAGGACCACCACCGCCACTGTTGGCTTCCACTGCCTGCCTGCTGGTGAGTCTGCAAGAAATCACAGCTGATTTATAAAACTGAATTATACTACATCTATGTTATTATCTTGTACAGTTCCTCACTGCTTTACCCTCTGTATTTTTGCAGATTCTAACCTGAATTACTCTGGGGCTCTGAGCAACATCTTTGAGAAGAGCGTTGACATGAAGGAAACAGTTGAAGCCCACCTGGCCTGTCGCTGCAGCCCTCAGTGTGCTTAATCTCGTTGTCTTCAGTCATAATATGTTTTAGTTCTTGTTTCATGCAAGTATTATTAATTACCCTGAACTGTAAATTTAAATAAATTACAGAAGCAAGTAAGTCATGTGTTGTCTGAAAATCTTTACAATTGCAGCTGCTAAATATCAATAAAACAAACTGAAAGGCGATTTATATTTAGAGGTAATTTATTCCGTCTACTCATTACCACACATGTTTAAATGAAACATAGCCAATATAACATATAAACAAGTAAGAGCCCTTCTAACCCCTAAAAATACAAAATGAAAGCCCACCAATCTGACATCAATTTCTTTTTACCTTTTGGCAACCCAAAATTTATGAAATTCAAAATCTTTTTCAACAATTTGATTGAATGACAACACCTCATCAATGACTATCTTTGATGGCAAAGTAACAAAACTCTAAACTATGAGGTCATGAATAACCTGGATGTGGCTCCATTGGATTTTAAAAAAGGCTGGCCCCTTTCTTTGGCCTTATTTTACAGACTGGAGTCATGATCCTGTAGTCTACTCAGTCTAAGAACATTAAAGAAATAATACCATGTCTCAAGGAAATATTCTATATAATTGTATGTGTATTTGGTAAGTGTATATGCTAAATATGAAGATACGCTGGCTTTAGCTTAAAGTCAACTGTAAAAATGACATATTTTTAAGTTCTATACTTTATTTTTTGTGGGGATTGAACAAACAAGATATAACATGTTAATTAAATAGGGAGCTTTAAAGGTGCTGGTAGGACCCCTGATGGCGCCATGTGGTATAAGGCAGGGTGAAAAATGTGTTATTTCTAAAATCAATTAAAACAACACTAATGGCAGAAAGTGAACAAAACTCTTGACACAGAAAGTTAATCAAAGGAAAGATGTTAGCCGGTGGCGAACAGGACCTGAAGGAAACAGTTGCTCTAAACTAACAGAGAAGAATGTGAAGGCACAGTCCCCATACCCTGCACAGTTTAAGCTTAAGTGTTTCTGGAATCTGGGACTAAGAACTTCACTACACTAGCGGATGATGTGCCCATGCTGAAGGACATGGGGATTTGCGTTGAGGATGATGAGGTGGAGAGACTACAAAGAGTGATAAAGCGAGGCACCTGGACCAAGGTGACGGGACAGAGGGAGAAGAAGAGGCAGTCACACATCACAGAGGCAGACCTGCAAGCCCTCATAGAGTAAACTCACTAACATAATCATTTAAATAAATCAATGCATATGTAGGTAGGGGTCCGGAAACTTATTTTGACTATCTATCTATCTATAGTATATATGTAAATTGACTGAAATATTGGTTATATTGAGAAAATAAAATACAAATTTGGAGTAAGTAGCAACTTTACATAATTTGGGGGACTTCAAAACAGTTCAAACTGGCAAATTAGACAAGTTGTCACACAAACAATCGACATGGTAGTTATTCAAGGATAGAAGTTTTTCTACGTGTCACAACAACACGTCCACAAAGTCTTGAACTGTGGCATAGAGGCCATAACTATAAGTGACCATGTCCCTACCACACTAATGGTAGATATGGGTAAAAATCGTTTTTTTAAATACTGGAGACTTATTGTGTCACTCCTATGAAATGAGAGGGTGGTAAAGGAACTAAAACAAACTTTACTTCTTTCACTTTCAAGTGAAAGACAATGGTGATGTATCCCTGTCGATTTTATGGGAAAGGGAAATCTATTTATGAGAGGGATAATAATTGAAATAACATCTAGGCTGAGAAAAGTAAATTTGGCATAGGCTGGATGAACTCTTAACATGTAAAGCAGAAGCAGCTCTACGTTTTTCAAGTCAAAGATATTGTGAGATGGGCAATAGAGCAAGTCTTTATTAGCATATTCCTTCGAAAGGCCCGAACAAATAGGATAATTTCAAAAATAAGACACCCTAACTACAAACAAATTGTAGCAAAGCCAACAAAGATAGCAGAAGCATTGGCAGAATCAAATTTTATAAAGAGTAAAACACAGGCATTCCTTGAAAGATTGCATTTGCCAGCACTATAGGCTGAAGAGTCATACAAAATGATACGGCCATTTACAATACAGGAAATAATCTAGACGCTATAAAAGTTCTCAAAAATAATAAATCCCCGGGCACAGATGGATTCACTGGGTGAGTTTTGTTTTTGCAGAAGAGATCACACCAGTACTATTCACAGTCTTTAATTATGTCCCATCTTCAGGAATCATCGCCAAATCTTGCAGAAGGAAGGCAAAGATCCAACTTCTGTGAGGTAACCTGTTAGCTTACTCTGTAATGACTTAAAAATATTAAACATGTTGGCAAAGAGGATGCAGAGATTTATCAACAAATTAATCAGACCGGATCAAACAGGTTTTATCCCCAGTAGACAAGGTGCAAATAATATTAGGACAACGTTAAATCTAATATCATGTTCTAGAGGAAGTCCCTAGCCTACCATGATGCTCAGTTTAGATGCACAAAAGATAATTGATCGTGTAAAATGGAGCTTCCTGTATCAAACATTGGCTGCTTTTGGGTTTCATTCAACTTTTATAGACTGGGTGAAAATAGTATATAAAAACCCCAAATCACAGATCAGGGCTAATGGTTGCTGTTCTGATTTTTTCTACTTCAAGAGAGGAGTCAGACAAGGTGATTGTCTGAGTCCACTATTACTCATCGTTAGTATTTAACCGTTGACTGAGTCAGTAAGACAAAATAAAGATATTAAGGGCATAAAGGATGAGGGGGAAATAGAACATAAAATGTCTGTATTTGTGGATAATATGTTAATATATGTAAGTGAGCCATCCTTATCCATATCAGCCTTTCTAAGCAACCTGAATGAATATGGAGAGGTGTCGGGTTATTTGACCAATGAAGCTAGATATGGTTCTCTCAGTCAGATGACCAGCAGACCTAGAGGGAAAGGTTAATTTTAAATGGACTAATAAAGGGATAAGATACCTGGGTATTATTATTATTCCTATCACATCACAGCTATATGAAGCAAACTGTGAGAAACTGATAAGTGAGATAAAGAGGGATTTGGCTAGATGAAACAGCCTCTGACTTTGATGGGGAGAATAAAAACAACAAGAATGAACATTTTACCAAGTTTGTAGTTTTTGTTCCAGTCATTGACCATTGTGATTTCTAGTTCAACTTTTAGAAAACTTGACAAAATGATATCATTATTCCTGTATTAAATACAAGACACTTCTTTGTCCGAAAGAGAAAGGAGGGTTGAATCTACCTAATTTTAAAGATTACTATTGGGCAGCACAACTTAGAGCTATACAGTGGGTACGGAAAGTATTCAGACCCCTTTACATTTTTCACTCTTTGATTTATTGCAGCCATTTGCTAAAATCGAAAAAGTTAATTTTATTTCTCATGAATGTACACTCAGCACCCCATCTTGACAGAAAAAAACTGAAATGTAGAAATTTTTGCAAATTTATTAAAAAAGAAAAACTGAAATATCACATGCTCATAAGTATTCAGACCCTTTGCCGTGACACTCATATTTAACTCACATGCTGTCCATTTCTTCTGATCCTCCTTGAGATGGTTCTACTCCTTCATTGGAGTCCAGCTGTGTTTAATTAAACTGATTG
>JAVQJL010057172.1:0-30718 GCA_036024295.1 Nannoperca obscura
CGGCTGAATCCTGTTGCATCTCGACTTTGCCCCTGGGCTAGAGAGAGAGAGAGAGAGAGAGAGAGAGAGAGGGAGGGAGTTTAGCTGCAAGCGCTCAGAGCAGGCTATTGTTCAGTGTTATAGCACACAATGACATATCTATGATTAGAAAGAACAAACCAACCAAGTAATTGTTGAGAAAGAGTTTGGGTCCTGCCAAAGGCAGTTTAAACATTTCGGCCATCTATCAAGTCAGCAAGAGGCTGCTGGTTGCAGAAACAGATATCAATCTAAATAGGGGAAAAAACCTTCAGCACTTCTAAGACAGGCAAATGAAAGGCATGGCAAGCCACAAACAATATGCGTGCATACATTTATACTCATACTAACAAACCTGATGGGAATGTTTCTTTGAGATGAAGGGACTTAAGAGTCTACAACTAAGCTAGCAGCTCTGTGAGGCTGTACCTAAGGCGCCAGTATACTTCATCAGAACTGCTTGTCGGATGGTCGATTAGATTTGGAAACGCCATCCCCTCACATCTTTCCAATGTCAGAATTTGGGGTTGCTGTGTCTGACCATCTTTGTAACTTTCCAACATTCGCACCCACTTCACACCATGATTGGCCAGCTGTGCGGAGGCGAGGAAGCAGCCAGGGTTTGAACTTCTTTCTCAAGCTCTCACTTCTAACTTCTTTCACAACTATTGTCATTTTTTTTTAATGTGAAATGCCTTCCAGGAAAGACTGTCTGAAAACTCACTATTTAAACAATATCACGCCTACACTCTCCCTTATTACTTTTCAATCCACCGTCACAACAACTATAAATACTTCTATGTCGTATGAACAAGTTTTGTTCAAGCATAATCAGACCCTTAGGCACAGTGGTGCTTTAGCTAAACGCTAACATCAGTGTGCTTACATCCTCACAATGCTAACATGCTGATGTTTAGGTGTAATGCTTACCACGTTTACCACCTTCGTTTGGCATGCTAATATTTGTTAATTTGAACTAAACACAGTACAGCTGAGGTTATTTGGTCATAAATCAAAGTGTTGGAGAAAGTCATGCGTCAACCAAAAGCACTACATTTTATCTTGTGGGGAACATGAATTTGTGTACCAAATTTCATAGCAATCCATCCAATAGTTATTGAGATATTTACCTCAAAGCCACTAGAGGAAAAGTCAAAGATAACCAAAGTCATTATGATTTTTGCTGTGGGGACCATTAGTTTCTGCACAAAATGTTGTGCTGATCTATATTGTTGATGTAGAGATATTTCACTCAATCTAGTCAAAAAAATTACAGGACCACCAAATCCTCCAGGTACAGTGAATGTTTGTACAAAACTTCATGGCAATCCCATAAAGTTGTTGAGATATTTCAGTTTGAGCCAAAGTGGTGGACTGACTGACTAACAGACCAACATTGCCATCCCTTTGAGCTAAGCAGCTAGCATAGCTAAAAATCCTCCAGTAAACACAGCCTTGGTCAAACTACCCAATCTTTCTTTTCCTATCTTCTTTCATCAACCTGCTGCAGGTGGCCTGTACTGCACATGCATCCCCACTTATTGATCACAGACTGTGAACACTTCTGGCTAGTTGGACATAATTTTAGATGTAACCCAGCTGCCAGAAAGGCGTTGCTTTTTCTTTACAAATGACAGCATAAATGTGTCAGATCATACAGTGGCTGCACTTCATAAACGTTAAGCCCACGTATGACGGGTGCATAATGTTCACCAGCGTGTTGATCGATACACAGATGTTAGGTGATGTCAGGTAACACTTGTTCTCTGCTTCTTGTTAATAGTTGATAGTTAATGATGTTGTGACAGAGATGGTAAGAATGAAAACATCAAACATGTATAATGCACAAAGGCTGCACGGCATGCATACTGTGTCTGCATGTTATGATGAATAAATAAATGATTGTGTCCATATGAAAAATGGTTTTCTGCAGCATAAATCATATTGAACATGAGGGGAGGTATATGTTGCAAAGTCTGACTTCTGAAAGTGAAAGTTCAGTTTACTTGATAATTGTGACATGTGCACCCTTTTGCCAATATGAAGGTACTTCAAAAAGCAAATCAATCCTTTTTTCCACTGAATTTAATACATTACTTACAGAGTACAGTTTACACAGGCTATAATACACAGAGCTCTGTGATAAATAAAGCTGTCACTCACACACAATTTATCATGTATTGAAAAGCACTCAACAGAGCTCTGCTGTAATTAATCATTATGCACATAATTATGCATATCTATTTTTAGAGCCGCATCAGATTGTGAAAGAATCTCAACATCACAAATCCATGCACTTTCCCATCCATTTTGCGAGATCTTCAATCTTGCAATCTGTGAGCTGCTAAAAGATGCCTCAGCAGGGTAAAATAATCCATTAGTGCTCTGTTGTTTTATGGTAGTGTTTTGAAAGACTCTAAAACCGTCTCGGTTAAGTGCCAACACTTTCACTGTTATTATGCTGTATGCTTAAACAGCTATCGCTGGGAAAATGCTATTTAAATGCAACATTGAGCAGACAGCAGCCCACCGTGACCAGCATTAAAACACATCCACACATGTTACATCCTATTGTGCAGCTGGACTGCAATCTGACAGGGATTTCAGTTGACCTGGAAAAACTATACTGAGTACCTTCATACATGAATAAACTTCATGAAAATAAATAAAGGGATTAATATTAATAAGACTAAGAGTCTACAGCCACACTAGTGGCTGTGTGAGGCTGTACTTAGACATAGTATTGCTTTAAAGAAATGCTAATGACACACAATGACGATGCTAAAATGCAAATGTTTAACAGGTAATGTTTACTGTGTTCACCATTGTACCTTAGCATGCTGAGTTTTCATAATCATCACTAAACACAAAGTACAGCTGAGGCTGATAAATGTGTAGTTTTGCAAGTGTTTGGTAAATAAACCATTGT
The DNA here is from genome assembly GCA_036024295.1 of Nannoperca obscura. Lineage (NCBI taxonomy): Eukaryota > Metazoa > Chordata > Actinopteri > Centrarchiformes > Percichthyidae > Nannoperca > Nannoperca obscura. The sequence continues at coordinate 2,948 of JAVQJL010057172.1, forward strand.
ATTGGAAACATTAAAAGTTTGACCTCATGATGGTCCTCAATGAACATTTCCCGAATTAATTTATTCACTTAACCCTTATTATCCTTCTCTTTATCTAATATGGGTGAGGAAAGTGAATAGTCCTCTAAAGCTCTGTATCGCACCATATTCTCATTTTCTAATGTCTGTACCAAGTTTCATTGCAATCCAGCCAATGGAGATATTTTACCTAAAACCAAAAATGTCAACCTCATGATAGCTCTACAGGAAAAATCTGTGAATCACCAAAGTCATTAGGATTCATCATCTGGGAATCTGTCTGTACAAAATGCCATAGCAATCCATCCAATAGCTGTCGAAATGTTTCAGTCTGGTCCAAAGTGGTGGACTGACCAACAGCCGGACTGAATCTCCCTGCATGATTATTTAGATGACTGTTAAAACCAAAAGAAATCAGCAAAGCTACAAGCCAACAAAGCCAGTGCATACTGGTGCGGTCTGGTGACTGATTACAGTGTACACTCTTTGCGAAAGCTGATTTTGGAGTCTGATCACTAATGTTTGCAGCACAGAGGAAAAAAATATAGAAGAAAAAGAAGTAAAAGCATCATGTCAAAGCATCCCCCTCCTCTGTTTGGTTCTGAATGAATAGCTGACTCACAACTCTAATAACCAGTCTTGGGTAGAACAGAGAGCCACTCCAGAGAAAATAAACTGTGTAGGGGAATTAAAGCCAGAGGCAGAGTGGAGTTTGTGTAATAATGATGTCCTGAACATGGAATCAAACCCTGAGTCACTGGATGTCAAAATAAGGAAATCAAGATGAGAGGCAAACAAGAATAGGTAGAAGTGAACTGCAGGGGTTATGGGTAACTAAAAGGCTTCATACAGAAGCTCTTTTTCTTAATGAGAGGCAGAAGACCAAAGGATGCCTGACAAAACACTACTGAGATACCAGCTGTATGAATATTTGCCATCTTTGTGCTTGTAGGTTCAAAATGGTCAGAGAAGTGAAAATCTACAAGTGAATTTTTTACATTTATATTTTATTTAGTCACATTAGCAGCGTAGCTTTAGGCACGGCTGTTGGACTCTTGGACTATCAATCCAGGCTAGACTGAGAAATCTCAACAACTATCAGATGAATTGCCATGAAACATTCATTGTGGCCATTGGATGAAGCCTAATGTTGTTGGCAATCCCGACTTTTCCTCTAGCATCACCACCAGGTCAAATATTTTACTGGTCCAGTGAAATATACATCTACATTTACTTGATACATTGGCACAAAGGGTTGTACAGACATTCAGGGTTCGGTGACGATGAATCAGAATCAGCTCACTGTGTGTGCTAAAACTTTGGTAAAACTTTGGTGGCCCCTGACTCTCTACCACCACCATTCATTGAAATATCTTAACAACTATTGGATGGATTGCCATGCAATTTGGTTCAGAGATTCATGATCCCTGTGAATAAATTGTAATAACTTTGATCTCCTGAATTTTCATCTGCCACCATCATCAGGTCAAAATTTCAATTTGTACAATACATTGGTTTATGACCAAATATCTGCAAAACTAATAATATTCCCTTTCTCTACACGGACAGTACTTGTTAGTGGGATCAACTCTTTTCATGAGATTTGGTGACATAAAAAAATAGAGAATAAGCCTTTGAATATTTGACCAGTGTTCTGCAAATCTGTAAAGAGGTTGAACCATTGTATTTTTTTTCTGAAGGTGAAGTCAGAATAATGAGTGAGGATTGATCATGTAAATCAAGACCATCATGTCCAGTGCATCGACTGTTGGAGGACACCTTGGGGCGGTGTGTGCTGTAGGGCAGAGCCATGTAATGATCACCGAATAGGTTCGGACAACCAGTCCATTATTGACAGTAGAGGAGAAAAAAGGGGACAGGATCTGTTAGCCAAACTTTTTCAGTGCTTGAGGACAATGAGTGTATATCTGAAATCAGATTAAATGTCAGAATTTCATATTTCTTAGAAACCATCATCACCTCACCTGCTGCTTTAAAGATGAAATATCATAAAACCTCCTTCACTGTTGTGAGGGGAATTTTCATCTATCATATTTGGGATTTTAACCACCAGCCCCCACACAATGAAAATATTTCTTTTCCTCCTACGTTTTCTTTCTCCCTGGTCTGCGTCTTTCTTCCCTCGTTCCCTTGTGTCTCCTGAACTATGATGTTCTTTTCCCTGTGGACTCCTCTCCATCTCCTGCCGCACTTCCCCACCCGCCTCTGCTTCATTTGATGAATATTTCACAGGCCAGTAGAGACAGTCCTCCTCCTCTCTCATCCTATTCCCAGACACCGTCCGTGCTCTCAGTACCTATCACCTTCAGAGACGATAGCATCATGTTGCAGAGTAAGGGAGAGCGGGGAGCATATCACATAAAGAAAAATGGAAGTTTGCATTCAGTTGAGTTAATGTAGCCTATATATGCCTCAACGTGCGGCCTCTATCAAAATCTGAACTGTGTTGACCTTAATAATATCACATCGTGGCAAAAGTGAATTAGAGATACGGGTTAAACCAGGCAGACATTATAATACAAGGACGCAACATGCAGCAGGTGAGAAGAAGTGAAGAAGAAGTTAATAGCCTGTGTGGATACATTATGATACTGTCCAGTGGTGGAAGAAGTATTCAAGTTACCTAAGGAAAAGTACCTATAAAACAATCTGCAAAAGCCCTGCATTCACAATCCTGCTTAAATAAAAGTACTGAAGTATTAACAGCAAGATTTACTTTTAAGTATCAAAAGTAAAAGTATTCATTCTGCAGAAAAGAGACCGTTTTGTTTTGTTTTCAGTTTGTATTACATTATTAGATTGTTAATACTCATTATTATTACACATTAATGTGTAAACAGCATTTTACTGTTGAGGTGGACTTCATTTTTTACTACTTTATATAGTGTTAGGGGTTCCAAGAGGGTCCCAAGTTAAATAGAGGGCTTGTGAGATGATGATGATGATAAAGATGATAAGGATGATGATGATGATGATGATGATGATGTGGCAAGAAAAAAGAAACCACAAAGTCCTGTTTCTTTAAAAAAAACGTATTTGTAAAATAATGGATAATCTGCCCACTGTCTTTTTGATTGAACTGCTAACAACTCAGAGACATTTGAAACATAACAAGGGGCCCAATACTAGACACTGATTTATTGCAAGTCAAAAAATCTCTAAAAATGTATTGTAATTTATAAAATGTTAATTAATTTTTTAATGTAAAATCTAAATCTGAAAAGTAATAAGTAACTTTAACTGTTAAATAAATGCAGTGGAGCAAAAGGTATCTTTCCCTCTGAAATGTAGTGGTGTAGAAGTAATAAAGTATCAGAAAATGGAAATACAGTAAGTACCTGAAATGAATAGCCTATCAAATGTGAATATACAGTATGCTTGTTTTCTTTAGTCTTCTGTAATAGTAAATTCAACATAGGGTTTTAGACAGTTGGTAGGACAAAACAAAACATTTAAAGATGTCACCTTTGGCTCTGTGAAACTGTGATAACCATCTTTCACATTTTATAGACCAAATGATTAATTAATAAATTGAGAAAATAACAGACAGAAGAATCAACCACAAAAATAACCTAATAACATTAGAAAGTGGCACCAACTTCTCATACCATTTACATGGATGTGGCACACTCAGATCCACATCAACAGAGAATTTAAGAGAGAGCCTTCCTGAGGAAAACAGAGGAGATTCACAACAAAACAACATATTAGCTGATCAAGTGGAGGCAGCGGAGGCAGCAGAGCCTGCAGGCCATGGTTTGTCTCTGAGAACAACTAATTGTTGGTTTAATGCAATCCCTGGTCTCTGTGGTGGATGGACTTGCAGTGGCACCGCACTGTGAGAAGAAATAACATCTTGAGGGAAGGTTCCTTGTAATTACTCCCACCTATGTCTGATATTCCCCCGAAATGAAGGGAGAGAAAGTTGAAAGCTAGATTCAATAACTTCTGAAAAATCGCACTTTCATATTCTTCCAGTGCAGAAGCTTCTTGGTAAATAATGGGAATGGTCTTGTGAATTTGAATTGGAGACATAAATGTCTTAGAATTGGCAGTTCTCATTCATTCAGAGCTTTTCAATTTTCTATAATGCAGTCTTATTCTCCCCCAAATGAGCAGAAGTTGAGCGGAGTAAGATGGTAAATGGCTGCTTGGAGGACTGAGACATTCCCTTTCGGGCCAGGGATGTGATGCAGTTATACAGTATAATTTTATGATATAATTATATTAAATTAAATACGTATATGGCAGCTTAAAAGTACTTGCACTGCTTGCAAATTGTGACATGCAACATTTATCTCAGCATTATCACCCCTTCCCCACTTCCTTCTCTCTGCATCCCAAACCTTGAAATGCAGCAGATCCATATGTGATGTTACAACATCCTCTGCCTGCCTTGTCCCTGCATGTCTCATCACGTCGCCTACAAATCTCCTGCCTGCCCACTTGTGCGGGCCATGTGCAGAACCCACGCTCGCTATCTGCTGTGAGAGAAATGCCAGGCAGGCAGAGAGGCCATCACATCAGCAGCTAGCTTTGCTATAGCTCCGTTGTGTCCTGCCCTCTCGTCACGCACAGCTGAGTAAACATCGAGGGATAAACAGCCCCGGGACCAGTTAGAGGGGCAGAGGCCTTACTACAGCTGAGGTCACTTTTAGTGGCAGACAGCAGGGTTAACTAGGATTAAATCCTCATGTGTCAAGTGCAGAGACAGTGATTTACAATGTATATCTATCTGGCAATACATTAAAATGTGAATCATCGATGAAGTGACATAGTAGCATCAAATGAAAATAACATGAATTTCCAACTTTACGTGAACATATAATAAGCATGCATGACGTGATAGTGAACATGAAATGGAGGTTACACAGGATGACTGCTGGCCCAGGGGCCAAAAGAAGAAATTGTAATAAACGAGACTGGATATTGTGGCTGAGCATTTGGTCTCTAAGGAAGGTCCATGTAAAGGAGTCTGACAGCCTGAGGGAAGAAACCTCTCCTCAGCGTCTCTGAGCTTGCTGTCAGACTGCAGTAGCGCCTCCCTGACAACAGCAGAGGGACGAGACCATTATTAGGATGGCTGGTGTTCCTAACAATTGTTTCTTGCTTTCATTTTGTAATGTTTGTGGTACATGTCCTCCAGTTTGGGTACCGCACCAGCCTCTGCAGGGCCATCAGGTTCTGATCCTGATTAGATGCCTGGAACACCCCAACAGGCTCCTTTTGACAAGAAGGAGCAGCAGCTCAACTCTGAGCTGCCTTCTGATGTCTGAGCACCTTACCCTAGCCTGTCTCTAAGGGTGAGCCCAGCCACCCTATAGAGGAAACTAATTTCTGTTGCTGTATTGCAGCTGTCTAAGCAACCTAACTCTAATACACCAGAGCTCTTGAGCTCTATGAATTGTATCTGAGTGGAGCCTAATAATTTTGTATGACTTTAAATTAGACTCCAGAGTCAGATGATTGCGTGTCTGCCTGGCTGTAGACATCAAGACAAAATGTTAGCTGTGAATTACGCTTGATATATATATATACTTATGGCTTACTATGGGTAAGGGTTTATAGGTACACTATGTGTGTTTGTATGTGTCAGTCAGTGTATGTCTGTATATGTGTGATCATTTGAATATTTAAATGTGTGTGGATGTCTCCTCGGTGCATGTCTAATAATATGCAATGTAGAACAATGAGCTGTAATCACCTTCCAGCAGGAAGGAGGAAAATTCATTTAGGAAAGCCAATAGGCTGTCACTGAGAATTTCACCTGACAACCGACTTGAACTCAGTAATGGACCCAGAAGGCTAACGAAATTGCATGTTAAACTTTACACATTCATCCTGGCTTTTTGTCATAATTTGCACTGACTACTTAAATCGATACTGCCGTTACCCGCTTAATGAAATTGTGTATCTTGCTTAAGTTAGTTTTAATCACTTTTTCAATGTCATCTGAAGTAGACAAAATAAATTAAATCTAATCTGATTTACAAGAGTGAAAACTGTCACTTTCCTGCTAAGGTGCAGTGATGGCATTATGCTCCTAATGTGTGTTGTGGATGCTATGAAAGAGCATGCAAACAGCTTCCTAGGAAAAAGCCACATAAATAAGTAAAACACAGCATGTTCTATGGTGAGATGAAGACTGTGAGTAAATAAGTATGGACATATGGTAATGTGTCAGAGAATAACAGCACACATACATGCACAGATGCACAATGGGCATATGCTGCCGGATGATCCATGACATACATGCATCTCCATTCCCTCTGGACGCCAATTGTAAAACACACACACACACACATACACACACACACACACACACACACACACACACACACACACACAAACACTCCAGTTGCACAATAGAGTACTCATAGATTTATTTTAGGAATAGCTCCATGATTCAACATTTGAGTGGCTGTAATAAAGCAGCGGAGCTCTTCAAGGGGGTGAGTTGGGACCAGCTCGTACAGTAGATCTGCCCCAGAATGGAAAATGGACAGCAGGAAGAGTCACTGCAGCCAGCCCCAAGATTTTGTTTACCGCCCAATTTGAAAAATATCCCTACAGGAGAAGAAAGAGGAGGCCATCACCCTCATTAGTAAGAAAACATCAAAAGACAGATAGAGGCGCTGCTGGAGCACACTCTCCTGCTGGAGAAGAGCACCTTTCTGCTTCTGTGCAGCTAACTAACCCCTCTTTCATCAACTGTCTTTCATTTTGCTATTCCCAAAATACCACCCAGCAAAGGTGGGACAAACCTCAATTAATGAATGCATTCATTACAGGGACTCCTGTCACTTTTTGGTGCAGTTTAGAGGGCGGGAAACTGTCAGGAGGGAAAAAAGACCCTGCAGCTCTTCGCCTGGAGTAAACCTCCTCCGTGTGACAAATTTCACACTCTGCTGAGAGAAATCTGCTGAGGCTGTAGATTTCCCAGCCTGTCACATGCTGTTGCTGAATACCAAGAGATTAATTCATTTCGCAGATGGAGCATGTAACTATCTTCGACTCTCAAACACGCAGCGTTCACGCCATCACTACCTGCCCGATCTCAAAGCGACAACAAGGGAAGATTCAAGCTGGGAGGCAAGATAACAGACAGCACACACACACACACACACACACACACACACACATGCACGCATAAAGGTCAACATGTCAAACAAAATATCCTGTTTGTCAAATTAATCCTACATAATATACAGTAGATTTCTTGGCCACAACATGTGGGCCATATTAATTTAACACCATCAAGTTATAATTAAATTATTGAAAAATGCTTTAATGCAACTATATTGCTATTTTTATAATAACACATCATGTAACACAATGTATCAGATGACAATCAGCTTACGGAGCTTTATAGCAAGTTTCAGCTCAAACACACCCACTACAACTGCTGTTCTCACTGTCATGTCCCAGTGGTACTCGGGACAGTAATGAGCCCATTACTGTTTGCTCCACAACAATCAGGCAAAGAAGACACAGTCCTGGACAGCTTACTTGGACTTACTCGTCTCCCACGCACATCATGAAAATCATTAAAAAACGACTGTACGTTACGTTACCTGCTCAGCACCAAACGGCAGTTTGCGAGTAGCTGATGAACACAGTGGAGCATGTAGCAGATAAAGAGCGCAGATATTTTTCTTACAGAGCTGATGGAGAAATGAAAGATAATGTTGCAACAGCTCACTAACAGGTTCGACATATATCACATAATAAAGTTATAATATAATGTTGTGTTTATAACTTTTTCCCACTGCCCCCATGTAGCCAAAAAAAATTATGTTATTTTAGGTTTAAATGTACTATTTTTTATACTTTATTGCACTGAGAGCCTTCATCAAACAGCATCTAAATATATGCCCTGTCTCTTGTGAGTTTTCCATCAATTAAATAACAGGGCCATGGGGAGTTTCATTAAAAACATCATGCTGCTCACAGAAGCAGAGCTCAGGCAGCGGTCAAACTATATTACAAGATAAGTTTTAAAAGTCTTTGGATGATTGTATCTTCTTCCAGCAGCCTACATGTACACACCCTCTGGTCAGCTATGTTTTTTCTTTGCTAATTCTCTTTTGGAGAAACTGAAAGAAAATATGTTTCACTGTAGGACTTTCAAGAGGAATAAGCCGTCATTAAGCCATTCGTTTTTTGCGCTGTGCCGAGTTTCAAAGAATCAATCCTTGTTAATTTGCCTCATGCTGTGTGCGTTTCTTGGTTGGCTGGACGGATTTGAGTGTATGTGTCAGGAGGGCAGGAAGGTTGGTGTGTTTTCTATGAGGACACTTGGTCGGCCACAAACATACTGCACACACACACACACACACACACACACTTTTAAAGTCCAACTGAAATCACATTTTTTTTTTTTTTTTTGCGGTTACATAATGTCAACATGTTTAAAATGTTTTACTGTTGATAGTTTTTTATTATTAAAAGGAAGAAAAAAATGTTGTTGAGGAAATATGAGGAATGCTTCTTTGCCTCTCAGCTGGCTGTTGGGGCGTTTCGGTGTCTGTGTTTGATTGACAGCAGCTGGTGGGCTGAGTGCCGGTACTGGTGACAGGGGAACGAGAGACAAAGTAAACAATCTTGTGCTGTAGCTTTCAAGCCATGGGCAGAGAGCGTGATGTTAGTGGTATTGAAGAGTAAGGACCATACCAGCATCTACACGGACTGAAGCAACATTTGTAGGTTTCAAAGTGTCTGTGTGTTTGTGTGTGTAGTATATGTTTGTTGTGATGCCCGTGTCATTGCCTGCAGTCCTTTTCTTTCTGTCTCTGTTATTTTGTCTTTTAATGTCCTGTCTACACCAGCAATGGGAATGTGTCCTGTTATGCAGACTGACATCTGCTGCTTGCGATCATCACGCGCCGCCGCCTACATTTGATCAATTCAGTTCAATTCAAAGGGGTTTTACTGACATTGGAAACAGACGTTTATATAGCCAAAGCAAATGTGAAATAAAGTGAAATTATAATATATTGTAAAGTGTGACATCTATTTACATAGCTTAGTTAAATAATTAATTAATTAATTAATTAGATCAGTTCTCACATTTACATTACATTTAGCAGATGCTTTTATCCAAAGTGACTTCCAAACTCTGGGGTCCCCAGACGTGGGGTGTAAACCCACAACCGTGGGATTAAGAGACTCATGCTCTACCGACTGAGCTAGCCGGCCCAGTTCTCCCACAAAAAAATATTATGTATTACATTGCTGGGTGAAAAGATCAGATTCCAGACCAACAAAGCAAAGATCATCTGGTTTAGGGATTGTTTGTGATGGATTTAAATCATGTTAATAACTTGATAACCTGCCTCACTGTACTGATAAGATGGATCAGAGCGCTTAAAAATGTTCACTATAGAAATAGTTACTGAGCTTGTTGTAAGCTAGTTAGCGTTTTTACTTTGGGCCAAATATTGTCTTTTTAATCCAATATCTGTGGTGAATGTGGTGATGTGATGTGACCTCCTCACAGTACATGTGAGTTACAGAGCAGATATTTTTGCTGTAGCAGACAAAAAATATGCAATTTAAAGAAGCACAGCCAGTTTCATAGTTTCACAGATAGAAGACCGTGCTTTCGGGCTAACAATTGCATCTGTGCTTTCGAATCAGTCACAAAGAAAGTCAAAATAGTTGGTGACGGCTGGTGGCTTAAAGCTGGAAGCATTGATGTGAACGTCACACTAACAAGTCAGGGAGTAAAAAAAAAACCCCACTGCGGATATGTGTGTGAAAGACTAAGTGCAAAATGAAATGACAGAACTATCTGGGCCCATTTGCAAAACATTCAAAAATAATTGGAAGCTTTTGAAAAAAAGGAAAAGCATTTCAAACAATATTTCACGCTACCAGTAAATGACAGAGGGGAGCAATTATAAACAGAGGCATACCAATCTGTGACAAATGGATATGAAATTGATTTGCATCTGCAAACGATTGGCTTTTATAAATTATTTGTCCAGATTTTTCTCTCTAGAATGGCAATTATGGATTTCAATTTTAGCAATCCCACTGCAGTTTACAGCATGCGAGTAGTGCCTGTGAAGGGGGTTGAGGGTCAGGTCTGTAACAGGAGGTTGCCATGGTGACCTAAAAAAAGGGATAGCGGGAGGCTAACAGCTTGTTTAGACAGAATACACTGTAATACAAAGCACACAGATCCTACTTCAGGTGTCTTCTACAGACTTGTGAGAGTGCATCTGTGTGTTTATTTGTTCATTTTCTGCGTAAAGATGTTTTTAAGGTATCCCTATGATGACAGGAAAGAAAAGACAAACAAATACTGCAGTCCTTTTCCTTGTCTGGAGGAACAGCCCAGGTCTGAGGTGCAGCTAATGAGAGGCATCATTCAAGGTGATGGTATCTTTTTGTCAAAATACACGATGTACAGAAATGTCCAACTCCATTTTCTTCTTTTCTGGACTACAGCTAGATGTTTCTTTAAAGCTATATGCTTTTGCAATACATTAATGTTCTGTGCAGTATGGTGGCTCAGTGGTGTCTCACAGGGTCCTGAGGGTATTCCAGAGCATGCTGGGATATAGGTCCTGTCCCTTCTGTGACCCTGAATAAAAACCTGGATGTAAAGGGTTGTTCAGGTATTGCTAACTTTCAGTTTAATCCTTTTTTTATTTTAATTTAAATCTACACATTTTTTTACTTATTCTGGCTGATTATACCTCTGCACTGGTTGAAGATGGGATGAGCTGCGTTGAGAATGACATAAGGACACCAGACTCCATGTACTAATGGGTTGCAAAGTGGGAGGAGCTATTTTGGGCACCTCTGGTTCTGGAAGTAAAAGTCCCAGTTCATTTTCTCTTCAGATGATGGTGACTCACAGTTGGGGAATCATCAGTACAGAAGATGAACAAGTGCGTTAGAAAATATCTAGTTCTGTGTACCTAAAAACAAAAGGTGAAAAGTAAATGTGCATTTTGGTAATAAAGTGTTTGATAAAAAGGTGTTAAATTTACATTTATGTGGAGTGCTCTTGTCGGCCTCCTAGTCATGTTAGCTCCTGCAAGGACCCTACCCTAACGATGGCTCTGTTCTATTCAAATGTCCCAATGAGTCGTGACAGTGTGGCAGTGAGCCGGCATGCACAATACCAGGACTCTGAAACTAGAGCAGATACATGGAATTTAGCCATCGTTCATTTTATTATTTAAACCTGTGCTTTTTCCTACTGCGACACGTCAAAATGTCTTCTGTGGAAGACTTATTGGCACAAAAAAAGGAAAGAAAGACCCTGCTGACACCCAACACGTGGTTGCTGATTCAACCTCGGCTGAGGTTGAAGGTGGGCGGAGCTATGTCATGGTGATGTCACCTGTGCATGTGGTAATGAGAGTGGTTTCAGGCAGAATTTACTTGTGTGATGTAAATTCACCATTGTGTTCTTTTGAATTATGAATTAAATTATGAATCTGAGCTGTTATTATGTCGATGTTATCTCAAGGTAGAAACTGGATTTTACTGCAGGGACGATCCGACTTTTCCTCGGCCTTCGCTTCTCTCTCTTTTCCCTTTCTCCCACTGTCGTTCGTTCATCCTTTGCTGTTTATTATGCATCCTTTCTCCCTTTTCTCTTATTTGAACCTGCTCAGCCCACTTCCACAAAGTGGAACTCATTTGTCTGTCTTCAAATGCTAATAGAACACATAATGAATGCCACTCAAACTTATCTCGACTCGCTGATATCAGAGTATAATTAAAACAACACTGTCTTTAATAAGGTGTCAAAGGTGATAACGCAGGGTGCTGATAACTCTTTAAAGACAAACGCATACACAATCACTCCCTCGTTACCAAGCAACAATAGAGTTATAATGAGCAGGCTCATCAGGCCAAAACTAATTTCCAAGTAAAAGGACTAATGCTGTGATTGCTGTGAGTGGCCTTCCATAAGAAGGTTATTGTCTTTAGTTATTTACTATTTTAATTAACCTTTCCCCCCCCACACACATAATTTCTCTAAAGCATACTTCACATTATGCAATAGCTAATTTCAAATGATGGTAATCTTGGCTCAACAGTTACATTTTTAAAGCTATTTCTTATGCCTCATATAAAGTATAATGTTTTAATATTAACAAAGGTTCACATGACTAATTGTATGTTGTAATGACAAACTCACAGAGAATTATCACCCAACTCTGCAGTTCCTCTCGGCTTTACAGCTCTACTTTTTAGTGTCTGTCAGCTCATTGATTTGGTTTCTCTGTCTTCTTCACTTCACTGTTCAGGTTCATTCTCACCGCTCTCATAGCGTTTCCACCACAGCAGGCAGCTGTTTTCAGCAAAAAAAAATCTCTAACGACTGACTGTATGCACCCTCAGCACCAAACAGCAGACAGACAAAGTTAGAGACTATAGCATAGACTGTACAAATAAAGCCTAAACTGGTGAATTCAGGAGATAGTGGAGTGCAAAAGAGAGCTAAAAGAATAGTGACAGGTGGACAGAAACACGACTCCACTCCGTTACTCCGTAACTGCTGGATGTGTAATTAAGCAACTGTACGCTAAAAAGTTCACCAGTATGTAAGTGTGTTCACAGCTTGTTCTTGCTACTCCCAAAAGTAGCCAAAGAACAAGTTAATGCAGGCTGCAGCTTTAATGGGCCAAAGTGAAACCAGGTTCTGTTCCAGAAGTTAAAAAACTAATTCAATATGACACCGTAACAACACTTACAACTTAAAATTCAGGTTTGGAGCACAACCTTAACTCCATATGTTTACTGTAGACAATGATGCTAATGAAAGAACAATCCCTGTACTATTAGTGTTAGTTTGTTGCAATGCTTAAGTTTGTCAGCAGCCTTTCATGAACAGAATTTCCCATAATCCTCAGTCTATCGTTGGTTAAAGGTCATGGCCCGGCAAAAATTGGGAGTTTATGAGCAAGATGACGAGTTGAAGTGAGTTCAGACATTAACACAGCAGTTGTTGGACAGCAAAGATTACAGCAAAAAAGTTTATTAAACAAAGACTTTAGAAGAGAGATTTGGTGATGTTTAAAAAGATGAACTAGTTAAGTTATGAGTACGTATGTGTGTGAAGTTTCTAGCATCACTTTGCTGACAAACTCTTACATTTGAGAGGCAGAAGTTCTATGTCATGTGAGGAGTTGGAGCCAAAATTACAACCTGAGGCTGTCTAAGAAGTGTGACGCACTATTCCCTTAACCTTGTTTTCTTCTGCTCTGACTGAAAACACATTGCCTGTTCCCTTAATTGAGCAGTGGAGTGTCATTGAGGTGGAGAGGTGGGAGAGTAGCTGCATCATCGGGGTCCTGCGAGGCAGACAGCAGCATCTGCACACAGCGAAGACTGGCGACTGGAGGAGCATAATAAGTTTCTGCTGCTACTTTAAACAGGTGGGTCCCTGTCATCCGGAGGACAGAGAGAGAGAGAGAGAGAGAGAGACGGGCCAGACAGCACTTCTGCCAACTCGCCTTCAACTTCAGCTTCGCTCCACTTATCAGAGCAGCAGAGAAACAGTGACCAGCAGAGAGTAAACAACAAACGCAAAGCCAATTTACCTTTTCAGATATACCTGTCATTCCCAATCATGGCCTCAGTGCAGTGACTGATGTCCTCTATTCTCGGCGGTTGTCTGAACATCCCTCACTAAGTGGTAATGCCTGTTTTACCTAATGTCAATGCATAGCGGCATAAGTGATGGGTTTAATTTCATTTTGTTATATACAAAGAGAGCAATTGCATCATATTTACTTCTAGTGTGTGGGAGGTTAACTGAAAGAAATGTTCAATCCTAGGCTGTGTTTGATATTCAGATAAAAGATGGAAAATCAATTCTCCACTCTTTTTGTTTGTATTTCATCTTGATAAAAGAAGTAATCCTATTATGGTCTGAATCTGACTAAACTAAATATTTCTAAATATTTGTCCTCAGAGCCATTTTTCACCTTTTCACATCTGACACTAGTAGTGTATAAAGTCACTGAATAATGAGAAATATTAACATACATTAAAATGTACATATGGAGGTTATGTGGACTAAATTGTGGTGTAACCTTTCTGTTACATGTGTGATACTGAAAAAAAAGACACACATACATATAATGATCAGAAATAAAAAAATGAGCAAAGAAGAATGTTTTTAACAGCAAGAAGAAAAACAAGCAGAATAACAAATCATAGTTCTCTTTTCAGGGACTTTTTGAGCCATATTACAATCACGATATTATAAAATTTCCTATATTTAAACCTGAAAAATGATTTGACACTGACGTACTAGTCCTTTGATTTTAGTTTCCTACAGTATTTACACATCCAGCACACGCAAAGCAACATTACCAGTCATTTGCAGTTGTGTTTGTGTCCACAAATGATATTCCAATATACCTTCTCTTTTAAGTCTGATTTTGGTCTCCACCACCTCTTGAGGGAAATATCTGGCTCTTTAGCTGCTGAATGCTCCACCATGTTAACCAGCTAGTCACTAACTGTGTCTGTCTACTGTTTGGTGCTCAGGTCTTTAGAGCTTTTTTGCTGAAAACAGCTGCCTGGTGACAGACAATATTGACAAAAACAATGGCCTGAAAGACACTAAAACACTCCTAAAATGAAATTTTCAACAGAGACCTGGCTAAGAAAGCAGCATAAGAACATTTTTACAACAATAAATAGAATCTACATCATAAACAGACATCAGAGTCTCATTAATCACATGGCTATCAGCAGAAGGTTGATGGATGAAGGTGATCACATGCAGGAGAAGATCACACCTGCCAAGTGCATAAAGTCAGTGCAACGCATCTGGTAACGCTCAGTAACATTTAGTAGATACCATTTGAATTCTGCTGCAGTTAATGTTACTCAACACTTTTTCTTGGGACATAATTTTTAATTGAGCCAATAAGCAAATTTCAGACATCATTTACAGTTATTGAACAGTCTCCAGTGGCCATCTTGTCCTTTCTCTCTTTCCACTGTCCTCCTCCCTGACTGTCAGCCTGTAAATGTCTTTCTATCTGTCTTTCTTATGTCAGTCTGCATTTTATTTTGTACACAAAATGTCATAATGATAATGTTTCAAGAAAGAGCAGCATCCTGTGGAGTCACAGTTCCAACAAATCAACAACACACACACACACACACACACAAATCCACACATCAGCCAGTAAAGTGTAGCTCCTGCCTCTTATTTCCACAGATGTGCCGTTATTTCCCGCAGACACATAAAAAAAAAAGAAAACAACAGAAAGGAATGTTGCCTAAACTCAGGCTGCAGGCCAAGCCACAGCCATCACTGGTTAACTGATTAGCTCAGTAATTGCAGTGGAAATGCCAGTCTGAGGTTGATATAAAAGTGCAAAGGCACATCCAGGAAATACTAATCAGTCTCCCGGCTGTTCTCCCTAGAGTCTGCTGCTATTGTTGTGAATGTCACTGCCTCTTGCCACAGTACTTTATCTGTGCGTACTGTTGGTTTGTGTTCCCATGTGGGTGGCATGTGTGCACCAGTGTCTGATCTTGCTATAGCTTTCTTAATAGTTTCCCCCCAGACAATAATAAAAACCTCTAATATAAGCAGAGTAAATTTGGGCAAGATTCTTCTGCATATTAAAACAAATGACTCATTATAGCAGTGTCAGAGTAAGTCATGCAGAGAGAGCCTTCCTTGTTCTCTATTTGTTCCTATCTCCTGCTACTTTCTCTTTCCATTCAAAACCTCCTCATTATAACCCTCATTTTTGTTCTAAATAACATGCCTGCAGCTCAGTTTCTTGTCGTCTCTCCCCTTTCTTTCATCCATTTGTCCTTGCCTTATTTGTTTCTGCACCATTCATTGTCACACCTACAGTGACTACAGTCTACATCCTCACCTGTCACTACAACTGCTCCCATCTGTCGTTTCTCACTTTGTCCTGCCCTGCGTCTATTTGTCCGACCTCGTCACACATCGAGCCACCGTCCGTATGCACACAGTTTTGTTGCAGTTTACAGAAAAGAAAAACGAAAAAAAAGGCATAAAAACTGGTTCTTCTGAAAGACAGTTTAAGCTTAGTGAAAATCCAGCTTCCCTCCTCCTCTGCGTGTTTGTACTGTAGCAGGATTATTTGATTGTTTACAGGTTTTAATGTTTGTCTGCTATCATTCAGCTGTGTTTATAGTGCATGTTCCCTGACAATGCAGGATTATTAGGAATTGCTGTGTGTGTGTGTTTGTGTGTTCCTGTGCATCTGACTGGATAACCTATTTTAACCACAAACATTTTCCTAATGTTCCTCTTAAATTCCTCTTACGTAGCTTTGTTGTTCCCTCTCTGTTTAACAATATCTCATGCTCTGCATCTGTTGGTTACTGCACTTCATTAAAGTGATATCACATTCGTACTGAGTGAAATATTAAAATCCAACATGTCATGTTTTCATGGCCGCACAGGGCACATCAAATGAAAAAGTCTTGTGAATGTGATTCAGTCTGACATTGTAACCGGTGAAACTTGAATTCAACATAAACGTCAGTGATTTTAAACAATAACACGTCAACATTTAAACATCTTGATCCACCAGATTCAGACACATTGCTCTACCTACAGTGGTGGATGAAGTACTCAGATGCTTTCCTTAAGAAACGTACCAATATGTTTAAAAGAAGGAGATAAAAGAATAAAAAACCGCTCTGAACACAATTTTTATGATTTGTTTATGCTTTTTTTGTAAAATTTTGGAAAATGAAAATGAAACCATCTAAGAAGTTTAGAGGGGAAATCATTCACTGGTGGCTCATCAACTCAGAGACATCTTAAATGTGACAAGGAGCCCCAAGTAGACACTGATCACAAGCAAAGGGATGGAAACCACTGGTTTAATCTTTAACAATGCACTGAATCTTATATGTGTTACATGTGTTTTTAATCTAAAATCATAATCTTAAAGGAACAAGTAACTGTAGCTGTCAGATAAATGTGGGTGAGTAAAAAGTACAACATTTCCCTCTGAAACGCAGTGGAATAGAAGTACAAAGTAGCATAAAATGGAAAGACTTTAGTACTTCAAAATTACAGTACAGTACTCGAGTAAACATGCTTTCACTTTCCACCACTGAATACCCAGCCTCTCCGTCACATCTAACAGAGGCCTTTGTGTCTTCCAGCCAACCTCTGGAAACGCACAATTACTCTGATTTAGAGCAAGGCAAGTCCAGAGGAGCTCGGCGGTCTGAACTGCGGCATCATTCCTCCTCAGTCTCCTCCTCCTAAACTCCATCCAGCAGTCTGAGTCACAGCTAGCCGTTTGCCAGCCTGCCTCCAGCCCACACAGAGCCCAGCCCTCAAGTCACCTGCACTAATCCTCAGGATAAATAAACCATGTGCAGAGCAGTGCAGCCAGCCCAGGCTATTTTCAGCCCCGCTGTGCTTCTTCTCTCCCCCCACCTCATTCTCCCCGGTCCAAAATGTCTTCATAAAAAGCGTTTCCCCCTCTCAGGCCGGGGCAAATAGAGCGTGCTTGAGCAGCATTACTGATCCGTCTAGAAACCAGCTGGAGTCATGGAGACGCTGTGTGGCTGTCCGCCCTTTAACAACATGGGGATCTCAGGGATTTAAGACGAGCAGATTGGTTTGGGGTTGTTAAAGTGAATGTTGCAGTTAAAGCATGGAAAAGAATGATTAGGCTATTAGTATGCTGAAACAACTGGTGATGTTTGGAAGCACGCAGATGATCAATGTGGCCCGTCTTCTCTCCGTGAAAGCCGTATTTTTGTCTCTGGATCCCTTGTGGCAAAACTGCCCCCCTCCTTCTTTGTTCCACCCTGCCTTCTCTTTTACCTGCACTTAATGATGCTCTAAACTTCCCCTTACTTGCCCTAAAAAACCCTTAGTGGATCAGTTTATCTGGTCTCAAGTGGTTGCATTCTTTAATGGCATTAAACAAAGGAGTTTTTCTGCAATAGGGGAGAAACAAAGTAAATGATTAAGTGACAGAAATAGAGAAAGGGAGGTAGGAAAAAAAGACAATCCACCTGTTTTTATGTGGATTTCATTTGAGCATTAAAATACCAGAGTGAAAACTGTTTTTACTCTAGCTGAGGTGCAAAAGTTAGTGTATTAATAAAAAACAAATTCGACTAAGTGCAATTGAAACAGCTAATAAGTCTTTGTACATCAGCAAAAAGATGAAAAATAGCGGCAGGCAAAAACATCAGATCTGCGTTACATCCTTGTCTGAGATTTGACTGTGTTCAGTGCAGTAGTTTAATGGCAGCTGGCTGGAGAATTAACAACACCAACTGTTTATCTTGATGCTTACATTTCCATAATACTTTTGGAGATTTGGTACATATTTGTGCTATATTTGTATTGAATTTTTGCGCAATTCACATAATAACTGAAGTGACACAAGGGAGACAAGCTGTAACTCAAGTATATCAAGTTCATTAAAAAAAGAAACAAGAATAAATAAAACCATCACAAACACAATACTCCGAGTCTACTAAAGTAAGACCAAGACGGATATTGCACCATTTGATGGCACGTACCAAATGTAATATCTTGGTAAAAATGATTAATGATGCATGTGGCTTTAAAGTTGTATGCATGACGATATATGAGGATTTAATCAGCAGGGATGTATGTGAGTGTTTATTAAAGTTCCTGTTTTAAAATACGCTTGATAAAGTCGCACTTAAGCACTCCTGCTGTATTTGGCAGTCTCACTGCTGACAGATAACATTTGTGTGCAGGATTACTTCCCATTATGAGCCCTGAGTATTCACCTGCTGATCTGAGTAATGTGGTTACTCTGCCCCTCAATCAGTCTTTGGAGGTGGTCAGCACTAAATACCCCTCGTTCAGCACTGTGGGGCGAATATTAATTTAATCCTCTAAGTGTGTTCATGTGTTTATCACAGTGCTGTTATGGGATGTGGGAATACATGTACGCTTCTTAAAGTGATTTCCTGTGTTGTTAATATCTCCACCTATCCTCTCGTCATCGAGGTTTATTTGTTTTTTGTTTTTTAATCCAGGGCTCCTAAATCGGGGGGTGAAGGGGGGGGATGTCATGGGAGCAAGGAGAACAAAGGAAAGGGCATGAGAGGGAGGGAAAGGGAGACAGAGAAAAAGAGGAGAGAGCATGACATGAAAACATAATGAGGATTGTCATGCCCATGGGGGTTGATGTGAGGAATGCATTGCGCAGGGGTTGAGACGAAGGAGGAATGCAGAAAATTTCTTAAGAAAGGAGGGAGAGAGGGGGGAAACTGAGGATAAACACTGTGACCGAGGGGTGACATAACTTTGCTATCTCAGCACTAGGATGTGACAGTTTCAGGAGCCAGGACACACGCAGCTGGAGCACAGCTGTGCTGACCCACAAGCCACTGGCCGGTGTGTGGGTGGCGGCTGCGCTTCATCTCTGTCGCTTCAGGCCACAGAACCCTGAGGATATGCAAGCCTAAGTATATTCATGCCAAGGGAAAGATGGGCTCTGCTCCCCCCCAAGAGTCTGGTTCTTTTCTAGCTTGCAGCACGGCCGGAGTTGTCAGAGAAATCTGAGCTCATTGTCACCCTCTGGGTTTTAGAGAGTTCAGGTTGGGGCTAAAGAAAATCACTACATGAGTTTTACAGCAGTCAAACTGGAAACCAGACATAACAAGCACATGGGATGTGTTTGCAACAGCAATCCTGCACTCCAATGAAAACACCACAGTGCACAAAGGAATCTGTATTTGGGATTTCAGGGGAGCACAGTGGTGGTTTTGTATGTTTTATTCCATCCCTACAGAGTATATTTAATATTACTGCTCATTATTTTCCAAAGCTTATACATACATTTTAGATTTCCTACCTTCCAGACATCCAGTGGATTTAGTTCATGCCAGCACAGTTTGAAAATCAACTTGCTGAAACTAGCTTGAGAAAAGAAATCCATCACTGCAAATGTTACTTTATCCCCGCTGAATTATGCATCTGTGAGCAGTGACTGCTTTTAAAACTGCAACGCTTTGGGAAATTGTCGTTAGTGATGTAATTAGTATTTATAGCAAACATACTAAAACATGCAGAAATGGTTGTTTAAGGGTTATATAACTGTATTTCTTAAACAGGTTTTCCTAATACATTTACAGCCGCACAGCTTGCAAATGATAAAAGTGCTGATTCTCATACCACCAAGATGTCTTTTCTCCGAGGCTCAGCATGTCTTACATTTTGTCTACAAAATCTACAAATGCATGTTGCCTTTTTGAGACATGACAGCAGCAATCAGAGAACAGAAATTTAGACACAACTGTCACGACAGCAGTGTGCTGGGAGCTTGCAAACACACATCTATTCCCCGGGTAGAGCTGTCAAAGCCTGAGTTTGACAAACAAAAAAGGGCCAAGCATCAGACCAAGGGAAGTGGCGCGTCAGAGTGGGACTCTCGCTCTGTTCTCCTTTACTGAAGTTTACTGGTGGTTGGGTTTTTAAATAAGCACAGTTTGCTGTCTACTCCAGAAATGCCTCCGAGTCCAATTAGGAGAGATGATTGTGACTGTGGAGGAGCAGAGTGGGAGCACTGGGTGCTTTCGATAACTGTGCTGGAGCCCTTTATCCATTTCTCAAAGTGATTTTCTGAGCGAAGCACCACAGTAACTTTTCACACGAGTCTGACTGGTCTTCCTTTTATGAAGTGAATATAGTCTCAGTATTATTTGTAAAGGTGTATTAAATGATCTGTAACTGAAAAACAAGATGTGAAAATATTTTAGTCACAGATTTTTAACTTCAACTTCTCAGATCTGATTATTTTCGCTTTGCAAAAGCTTCCTGCAGGTAAATAAAATATTTCTAAATCTTGTTTTTCAGTTACAAATATTTGTCAAATTAAATCCATTAATCAAGGAACATCATGTAAAAATGATGGAAAAACAACGCCAGCCTCTCTTGCTTTGAAGTTGTAATGAGGGATAGTGTTCTAAAGCAAAAGTTAGATATCAGTTAAAGTTAATCACCAGAATCTGCAGCTCCCCTCGGCTTTAAGGAGCTTTATAGTGACTTCTGGCTCATTGATTAGCTGTCTGACCAGCAATTTTACTGTTTTGGTTTACTCTCACTTCTCTCATATTGTTGTTTTCGGATGCAGTAGGATATCAACTTAAAAGGTGAAGTTACGACAATGTTGTGTTCACAACCAGTTTCTGCTTCTCCCAAGTGGCCAAACAATCGCAGGTTTACACATTTTGATATGAAGGATAACAACTCCTTAGAAGGAAAACTTTTAAATTAAACTCAAATTCAAAACTGTTCAAACAATAACGTATCTAATTCCTCTTTATTGGGGCCACTGTTGATCATACTGGCATATAATTGAACACTGCCTCAGCAGAGGAGGAAATATTAGCTGTGAATATACAGAAAAAGTAATTGGTATGTTTATAATTCGGTGACAGGAGATGACTAAGTACTGTCAGCTTTCTGTGTGTGCCACTCTCACTCTTTTGTTCTCCACATAATTAGACAATTAATAATAAAAAAATAAGTGATCCTGTCAATTCAGATGAGTACTGTATCTGCATTCTTATCACAAACTGCCTGACTGCCTTTCTTATCAGTTTTCCCCCTTCTTTTGATCTTTTCACAAAGAACAGTCAGTTGGGATACACCTCTTTCCTTATTCATCAAGCACTTTGCAATGAAACAATGAAAAGATTAACAATGCAATGCATCAAAGACGGTCTTCAAAGGAAGTGCATTTCCCAGTTTTCTGGAGCTGTGCGGTGATGTAGATAGCAAAGGGAAGTTGAGAGGAGAGAAATAAAGGCCTTGAAGCTCTCCAGGGGAAACACCTCTCTGCTGCCACTATGTTCTGGCCAGATGCAATTTCCTGAGCAGTGCACTGCTCTTCAAAGAGAAGAGAAATTTCTCTATCAGTGTAGACACAATGGAGAACTGGGAGGAGGAGGAGGAGGAGGAAGAGAAGGGGGTGGTGGAGGTGTGTGTGTGGGGGGGGCAGTTTAAGAAACATTCTTGAACTTGTGAGCTATCTAAATTAACCGCTACATAAATGATCTATCCCCCTCAAACTGGACAAAAAAACTGAAAAGGTCAAAAAGATGCTTGAGTGGGTGTTAGGACCATGCATACACTTACACATTAAACAACTATTTACATGCTTAATATGAGTGCATTTCACATCCCAGTGCTGAAATTAATTATTGAGGCAGAACTAACTAAAATGTTTGGAAGCATGTGCTCACAACCAGACGGCTCGAATCCAATCAGGGAAGTCATGTTGCAATGTTTGGGTTTAGGAGAAGGCCACTCTGCTCAGCCAACAACCGCTGCATCATTAAAGTGCTACGCAACAACAATCTTCACCTCTCAGTTCATGCGACTGTCTGGCTGGTGTGGCAGAAAAATTAATTGGATATGAAGACATATTTGATTTATGCATTGTCATGGTTAAGGAGCCTGAGGGTGCCTCGGGGACCTTCACACTCGGCATACTTTTTATGAGGAGGTGTGTCAAGCTTTCTGGGATAAGCTGAAAACCTTGGAGATGTTCCATCTTCATGATAAGCATGGATGAGAACTGGTCTTGGTCGTTAGTCACAGACACTGTGTCTACCCCTCCCTTAAGAAGAATTCAAGTTTTTTGTGCACTGCACTTACGCAGACTCTCTGTATAGTTTAATCTTCTCTGATATCACATTTGTGTTGTTGAAATAAAAATAGATAAGGTAAGGGCAACTTATGCTGATCAAGTTATTTTCCATTGTTGTTACAGATTGACCGGGCAGTTTTCTGCACTACCTGGGGAATTGTAAATGTTCTCGTCTTCTTCTGAGGACCACAAACTCGAATGCTTTGCTGTGTTTCTGTGTGTGATTTGACGTTGACAGGTGACCTTTTTTTTGGACTCGTCATAGTACGAACAACTCATTAATGATGGCTCCGTTCTATTCTGTGAGCCAGTGTACACAACACCAAGACCGTTACACTGAGGAAGCTAAATGGTATTTGGCCATCATTAATTTTTATTATTTACACCTGTGCTTTTCCTACTGTGACATGTCAAAATGTCTGCTGGGAATAAAGCCTGTTACTACATCAAAGTTGTCAATAGACATTTGTAAACTTCTCCATAGATGGATGGCTATGGAGTCAAAACAGTGACAATTACATTTGGCATTAAAAAGAAAATTTGTCTTTGAAAACAAAACGTGAACTTGATATCGTTTTTACATTCTGATGTGTTTTCAATGACAGTGTTCAGATTTTTTCTTCATGTTACTCTTTTTTTCAGTGACAGTTTCTTTTTTTTGTGATGATTTTACAATGTCAGTTTTTCAGTTTCAACTCGCGGTCACTGTTTTAGCGTGGAGAAAAGGGGAGGGGCAAGGAGAGAGTGATTGCCGTATAATCTGCATACTAAGGAGAAAGCGTCACTCTTTACTGTTCCTGAACCAGCCGTCCTCTCGTCCGCTCAGAAGTCTCTGGCTTCACCGCAAACCTACAGCGACGTCCTCCACGACTTCACCGGGAACTCTTGAACAGCAAGTCTGCTTCTCTCTGCCGTTGTTTGCTCACACAAAACCGGGCTAGGTTAGAGTGAACTTTTAAGTGATGTTATGCTAGCGCTAACCTTTGCTAATACGTGATAGCTAGCAAACATCCATGGTTGTATGTGAGCAAACAGCGGCAGAGACAAACACACTTAGCTGCCGTTTGGGAGTTCAGGTATCCTCATGAAAGTAAATGTGAAATCTGAACATTGTCATTGAAAAATTTTCAGGTTTTGTTTTCAATGCCGAATATTCTTTTCAAAGCCAAATGTAACTGTCCCTGATTTGGCAACATAGAGGGCTGCTCTAAGAAAACTACAGGTTGTAATGTATGTATATATAAAGTTCCTAATTTCATAATTTACAAAGTAATAACAAATTATTCAGGATTTATACAGTCACAGCAATGTTTAAGTAGATTATTGTATATAAATAAATAATAACAAATGCTAAATACTAATGCACTGATCTGACATCTTCTCTCCTGATATCACTTCCAATAAGACTGCTCTCCAGCTACCTCTCTGAAAGTCGCTAAGATAAGATAAAATAAGACATTACTGATCCCCAGAAGGGAAACAAAAATGTTAAAGCAGTACAACAAACAGTCTAAAGATGTAAATAAAACCCCATTTAAGATCATAAATACATTGCAATAAGAAATGAAACAACATAAATATATATATAAATACACATCACAATACATGATTTGTGCATTGGGCAAATAGCAGTGCAAATATATACACCAAGCTAAAACTAATGCAGTATCATATAACAGATGTTCATAAAGGTTATATGTATTATAACCTTTATGAACATCTGTTATATATAATGTAACATATAAAATCAATACATATAATGTATTGATTTAGACATGTGATAATTCAACTTTATGATCATTTTGGAGGATGAAGTTTGTGGAACTTTTGAATTTCATTGTTTTTGTTATTTAGCCAAGCCTCATTCATATAAATGGGGTGGACAAAATAATAGAAACTTGCTACTGAGTGTATATGTGCATAAATAATGAGTCTACGTGTAGAAGTATGAATTATGAATCACTTTCTGACTCGAAACGTTTAGTTTAGTTCAGTTTAAAGATTTGAAGTTACTGATTCAGCATTATACACTGATTTTCTAAGCTAAGTGGTCACATCACCTTTCAAATGCAGTTCAGTATGTACAGCAGTAAGTGAACGCATCACCGTTAAAACTGCTGCATTGTTCAGCACTGATTGATCTTCAGTTCAGGAGCATGTTCAGTTTAGAACAAAACCAGGTCTTTACAAGCACTGTGGCCAACTATGTGAAAGTTACCACTTTATGATTGTTTCTGGTGTTCAGCTTTCATTGAGGAAGTAATCTACTGTGAGTCCCAGCTGAGCTGACAACAGTGCTCCCAGTCACCAGTGAGGGGAGCTCAACTGCTAAAAGCAATTGACTCATTAAAGTCAGTTCACTTTGAAGATTCTGTGTTAAAGACTTGTTTGTACTGTACATGGACTGAACACCTCCACAGCTGTAACTGCACCTACACATGACTTTTAAACTATAAGAAGCGCTATATAGAAGGTGCATTTCCCCACCAGCAATTATAAAAGTAATGTTTATTCATTTAGCAGCTTTTTAGAGCAGATCACAGATAGCAGTGCTTAAAGACAACAGCAAGACACACAGAAATGGGGGTCTGAGGATAGAGCATAGTATGCTGTACACATTGTAAAGCCCTTTGAGGCAAAACTGTGATTTGTGATTTCTATAAATAAAATATTTTACAGATAAAATATTAGTGTGAAAAACAAAAATAGAATAAAAAGAAAGGTAAGTGCTTTTTAAAGGTATTTGCACGAGCTGAAGCCAGAGTCTTCTTCAGTTTTCAGCCTAAAGTGAGCTACGACAACAAGCCTAAATCTGATACGGGGCTGTGTAGCTCTCTAATGTGTCTGACCATGCAGAGCACTAAAAAGTGATTACAAAAATCCTGAAATGAGGCATTGTAAAGAAATCAAAATACATTATAGTTGCTACTTGCTACCAGATAAATCCAATAATTGAGGTGATCTAGACTAATCTCACCTTAGACTGCATGCACAGACATAAAATAAAATGCTTCCAGTAGTTTTCCCTTCACTGGGTAAGTAGAAAAATAGTAAATGTGCCCACACTTCAAAGCTACAGTAAGTGGCAGTGTGTAGAGCTCCTCTTTGGTGTCACTGTGTATGAATGTCTACATCAATGTTCCCCCGTCAAAGGTAATTTAGCTCTCCTGGTTAAGTGATACTACACAGTTCACACTTATGTCACTGTCATATGTTATTAATCACTTAATGGTTAATATGTAAAAGAGGATCTACAACTTCTTCCACAGATGTCCACTGAAGATAAATGGTAATCTTCTTGGGGGAAAAAACTGCCATCAAACTTAATCCAATTTATTCAGTGAGGCTGCTGTGTTTGGAATGATCAATGTTCAGCTCCAAATTAAAGACCGCGTCCGATGCCAGCGACCGTTGGCAACGGTGCCTGGGTGCGCCAGCAGCAACAGCAGGGTTTTATGGCAGAGGCATTATAGCCAGGGGACTCTTTGCTGCAGGGAAAACTTACTTGAGCATCAGTCAATCACACACGTTAGTGGACTGTTTCAAACATGTTTCTCTGACCAGCTTCACTGCAGCATTCCACATCTCTTTTCAACAAGGGTTTCATTTCAAAAGGATGTGCCGACCCCTCCCCTTTTTTTTGAAAATGATAACAACAAAAAGATGAAACGGTAGATGTAAACATTTACACAGAGCTATGGGGATTCAACTAAATAAATAAAAAGCTCAAAACAATGTTTGATCATAAATTTTAACAAGGACTCGTCGGCATAGATTTGAAAACATATTTTATACGCAGACTGATAAACACATGCCATGTTATCATCATAAAACAAGAAAAATCTATCATAAAAGTGTAAATCTGACTTTACATTGTAAACGTCTGTCTGTACTTCTGGGAATAAAATGTTACTGAAACCAATTCACATCAGAGGTTTCGATTCAAGCCAGCAGCATCCACAGAAAAACCACACAGCAGGTACCCTCGGGTCAGAAAACAACACGTTTCCTTCAGTTCACTCAGAGGTTTGCTCTTTGTTGTGGGGGGGTTCATCATTCTTTAACTCACTAGTATAAATAGATTATATGACCTATCATTTATACATAGTGTGTTTTCTGCACTCTATTCTATTCAAACACCAAATAAAATGTCTTTATTTTGCTGGTGATACTCTTTCCAACACCAGGGTGCTGTGATTTTATGCTAATGTTACTCAAACAGGATTAAATAGTGCATTTGTTGGGGACTGTTTTCAGGTGGATTTGGTGCACTAGTGAATATTTATGGCAGCAGGACAAGTGTTTGTGGGATCGACTCAAAATAAACTACAGTGCTTATTTGGTCAAAATTGTTTTGTTTGTTGTTTTTTTTTCAGTGATAGGGCCCTCTATGTCAGTGTTCTTCAGGAGGAGTGAAGTTTTGGTTCCAGCATCAGACATTCAACCAGCTGGCAGACCGACATTATTAACTGATTATATGTCATCTGTGATTTGAACACAGTTACCAATGTTACTCCATGAGTCCATTCATTGCCATGCTTCACATCACAGGGTTGCATACTGAGTCTGATCATTTGCATCACCACAACTGAATCCATTAAAGAGAGACAGCTAATGCTTGCTTATGTAATGTAGGACGAACGCAACACTGAGCGTGCAGGAGCTGTTGATGGTGTTGCAGGTGTTGAAATAACATAAACAAAACATTTAGTGGAAATCAGTGCTAACGTTTGTAGGATAGGATAACTAGCTTCATCTTTCCGAGTAGAAAACAAACTTAACAGGCTGCCAAATGTTTGTAAATGTTGTAAAGTGACAGATTTCTTAAAATGCTGACAGACGAAAATAGTGTAGCATGATATAACTGAGTTCAGCGGGTAGCTGGCTTGTTTACAGAGTGCTCTATTTCATGTAATATGAGGATATATTGATATGAATTTGTCATGTGTATATGGACTTATGAGCT
Source organism: Nannoperca obscura (assembly GCA_036024295.1). Classification (NCBI taxonomy): domain Eukaryota; kingdom Metazoa; phylum Chordata; class Actinopteri; order Centrarchiformes; family Percichthyidae; genus Nannoperca; species Nannoperca obscura. The sequence goes on from JAVQJL010057172.1 coordinate 30,599, forward strand.
AAACAACCTACACTACCGTTCAAAAGTTTGGGGTCACATTGAAATGTCCTTATTTTTGAAGGAAAAGCACTGTACTTTTCAATGAAGATGACTTTAAACTAGTCTTAACTTTAAAGAAAT
>JAVQJL010057173.1:0-30804 GCA_036024295.1 Nannoperca obscura
TGCATGTCTCTCTACCTCTCTCTCTCTGGGGAACAAAGAGGCCTTATTATACCTCCCTGTCAGCGTCGCTCTGTGTCTCACCACTGTACAATCACTGTTTTCAGCAGCACTATCAGCATGGGGTAAATGGAGAGAGAGACTGAGAGAGTGGGCGAGACAGGTAGAGAGAGAATGGGAACCTCTCTCTCCAGTGGAAGTATTCAACACTAGTTATCTAGAAGTGCTTTTTTAGTTTGAAGCGCACCGCTCGTTTGTTGAAAATGTCTTTGTGTAGAGCTTTTTTTTTTCCTTAAAGCTTGAACAGGCAGTGTAATTTATTTGAGGTGCGAGTTCACATGACACACATAGGAACACACACACACACATACACTCCTTAAGTCGAGAGATATCTTCTTATTGGGGAATCTTTCAATAAATCAATGTGACTTTAAACACATTTCCCAGGCGACGCGGCTGACCTGATAAGAAGTGAACTAATCTCTTTTGAGGCTGCCGGGAGAGCTTTGAACCAAATCTACTGTGCATCTATCACCAAGGTTATTTGTCAATGGCTGCTAATCCCAGGTAAATTTCCCTGGTTTTATATCAGGGGTTCTCATGTCTGAAGTTTCTCGGCCTTGGGAAAATAAGAGAGCAGGCTTACAGAAAGTAGGGGAACAAAAGAAATGTTATGGATTTCAGCAGCAAAACAATGGTTCAGCGAGGGAAAGGGAGCAGAGAGGCAGGGAGGCACCGAGTGAGAGGGTTTATTAATCATCCTTTACACATCAAAATGGGAAGTGGATCGCAATGCATGTATCTTTATACATCTGTTTGCTATTGTTATACTCACATCAAATCTAATATTGGACCAGATTCTTCTCCATTAAAGTGAAATAAAATATATTTTCTGCTTAAAGGAACAATACATAAAACCTGAGAACAAGATATTTTACATGAAACTTAAAGTAAATAATAATATGAAAAAAAAAGTATTTGTACTAAATGAGACTTGCTCATCAGTTTGTTTTTTTGTGATGGATCTGCTTATGGTTTTCTCTGACTTGCAGTATTTCCTATACATTTCAATCTGGAATCAAACATCTGGCCAGAAGTTGCACCCCCTCCTTTGTCAATGTTCACAGTTATAAAAGGTCTTAAATATCCAGTTTCAGTCTGGTTTGCCTGATTATCAGTGCATTGTATTCATTACATCTACACAATGCCCATGAACTGATTTGTAAAAGTAAAAGTATACAATGGAATAATGGTAGTAATGTCTGTACTGTAAATGTAAAGTCAGACCTTTTGGGGGGTATTCATTTACATCATTCTATTCAGCAAGCTCTTAAAAACTAAACTAAGAGCCACCTGGGAAGTGTTTGGGGCCCATCATACTTTAGTCGAGTGCTGGAGATGTCTTTGGTTAAGTTAAGTACAACACATTTTTCAACGAGATGTCACAAATCAAAATGTACTCCATCAAACTGTAGAGAAGCCCATTAAGTGGTTAAATAGATCTCTATATGATACACTCACAAAGTTTTAATGTCATCTGTCATGTCTGCACCCACTCAAGGTCAGAGCAGAGATCCAGGAGGCCAGGCTTTGGTTAAATCTTTGTAATTTATGAGCACCCAATTAGCAGAGAACACAAACTAATGATTGTGACCATCATCTGGTCCACAATGTGAAAGATAATGTTCCGCCTTCACCTATTACGCACGGCATCATCCCACCACACGCACTGTTTGGCAATACATAATTGATCGGACACATTATTGAAAGTGGGAAGTTTCTGTCATTTCTTGTGCTGCACTACCTCATGTGGAAAGAAACCTTTCTTAGATTTTTCATCTCCTTTGTTTTTTTTTCATTTTCATCCTGTACCCCCCCCCCCCACCACCACCACCTCTTTTTTTTCTCTCTCCGTCCCTTGAAGTCTCCCCCATGTGCGCACAAGTTCATGGAAAATCTTTTGCCATATCTGTCATCTGTCACGCTCTCTGATGAACAGTTTTGATCTCTCGCTCCTCTGTTTATGGCCGTTGTCAAGCGAAAAGAGTCGTAGCCGTAAGTGCTTACACCAGCTCGTAAATAGTTTGACGTGTGGCTCTGTAACAAAGTTGTAGGAGTAAATAAGGAACCAAACAACCCACGCAGAATTGCAATTAAGTTGTACGTCTGCATTACGAAATGTTTGGACCAGGGTGATTTCTGCTCGCTCTTTCACATTTCCGAGTCTTGATATCAAAAGTGTGTGTTTCTTTGTTCCAGAAACACTCCTTGGCTGTGAGAGATCAAAGGGTAAGCACAGTATATTATGGATAGCATTCAGCTACACACACACACACACATGCAGACACACCACACAGTGGGATAACGGAGGAATATGTGGAATATAATGTGATTGCTGCTCAATTCTTCCATCGTGAGGTCATCGTGTTAAGGTCCAAGTGAGAAAAGACGGCTATCACAGCTGAATGGCACCGGCTTGAAACATTAACAATGAACTTTATACAGCCTTAAAACTCAATCAGGGTCCCCCCTTGTACTTCCCCATTTATACCTCCTTAAGTGGCAAAAGGTATGACACTGAGATCTCCATTAGGATTTAAAATCAAACTGAGGATATGAACAATGTCTGGCTGCATGGCATGGATTGGTATTGACTGTGTGTCGCCACGCTGCTTGTGAAGGGCTTTTAACTGGAGTTTCCAGTGCATCATCCATGACATCCTGTAAGAAAGATGTTTAATCGTAATGAGACCTGTCGTGGGTTAAATCAAGTTAAGTTTAATGAGGGAGGCAAGAAAAACAGATTCTTTCAGTCATTTGAATTGTTTCTGTTTAAAAAAAACTAAAAAGTACAGTTATTAAGCATTTAACTTTTTAATAGAGAGGCAGATTTGTTGTTTTGCTTGTATTAAAAAGTTAAGCTGAGATGTTCTATAAATTACAAATAAGACAGTTTTGATATGACTAAGCTAAATTGATCACCACCAACAAAAAGTCATCATGACTATTAACTTTCCTGGACATGTTCTTTTTAAATTACTTTAAGGTGATAATCCAATCCCACATTTTTCTTGCCATTGCATGAATATCATAAGATCCCACTTTAAGAGTTGTTGAGCCTAAAAGGACTTACGTCTTACGACTTACGAAATACATTTTAGTGACTGGTGATGGAGAAAGTGCTGTTTCACAAGCATTTCCACAATGGCAACAGTATAATTCTTGTGGAAACTCTTTCTCAAACCATTGTTTAAAAAAGTTTAAACATTAAACCAGGACAGACAGAAGGCATAGGAAAAGGCCTGAGAGGAGAGTGAGCGATTCGGGGTGAAGGCAAAGGCAAGAAGTGTCTCTAATTGAATTTTCTCTTCCTTCTTTGATCTACAGCACATGCATCCTCCATACTATGTCATCACACTCCTTTTGTCTGTCCTCTTCCTCTTCTTTCGCAGTCAAATAGATGGTTTGGGGACACATTTCAATGGCCGATCAACAGACTCCTTCTTCCTTGCCATCTTCCATCTGGCTTCAAGCCACACCGAATTAGTAACCAGATATGTCACCACCTCCGTGCTGGTGCAGATAATACAGTACGTTCACAAACCCATATCCGTTTTTGGTTATTCGGACAGCTCAGAGACAAATCAGTGTTACTGTCCAGGACAGACAGAAGGCAGAGGAAAAGGCCTGAGAGGAAATGACAGAGAGCGAGAGACACAGAAAAAGAGAAATGGAGAGAGAGAGTGAGCGATTCGGGGGGAAGGCAAAGACGAGGAGGAAAAGGAGGGGTGTGGGGTGGGGGGGGACTGATCTTGGAAAGGTTTAGTATATCATAATTATCCCGTTAAGTAACGGCGGAGCAGCCTCCTCGGGGGAATTCGTCTTAAATGGAAGATTTGCAAGGAGAACGGGTCAGAGAGAAAAACGGCTTCCAGTCGGCAGGAAATCCTGTTTACATTTACATAATCATATCAACACTCACTCCTTCTTCTTCTTTGTCTCTTTCTTTTGGGTGCCTTTTCAAAAAAAAAAAAAATGGGAAAGAGACAAATGAGGGAGGGCTTTAGTTTGTTGTTGTTGCTCCTTCTTTTTTTTGCTTGCTCTTATTTTCTTAAAAGTGCTGCCAGTGTTGGCATGAATTCCTCTTTTTTTACATCTCTTGCCAGCACCTCCAACCCCTCTCAACATCTGTTTTTCCTGTCTTTCCTCGTCGTAATGTCCTCTTTGAGTGGGGTTTGTCAGACCTTTTGGCCTCCTTCCCTTGTTTGGCATGTTTAAAAAAAAGAGAAAAAGCTTAAGCATAGATAAGGTATGGCGTGCCCGGCTGTGTGAGTCTTAATTGAGATCTGCTAAGAGCAAGCAGCAGATGTTTGTAGCAGCAACTGTTGAATCATCAGAGACCAGTGAAAGCCGGTGAAACCGTGTTAAAAAGAAGCCAGGTGCTCCACATTTTTTATTTCTCTCTTTACATCATGGAAAAACTGAAGTGGTGATGAGAAAGCGTGTGTATGGGGAGTTTGTAGGAGGGGAAAAAAAGGAAATACAAACACAAATATATGGGTTATTAGCAATGCTAAGCTATTGTAAAGTGTATGCACCTTCATGTATCTGCCAAAGAGAAAAAAAAGAAAGAAAGAAATGAGAAAAGACAAACCTGACTTAAAGCTACAACATGCAGCAAAGACAAAAAACTAATTACAAGGTGAGGAATATTAGAAATAACCATATTGCTGGTTATCCAAATGCATAGGACAAATGATTTTATAATATATAAGTACTTTTTAAAATGTATTGCATTTTTATTGATTCCATTAACAGTGCACCTAACCAGTGTCCCTCTGCATGAATAACGCTTGGCCCCATGTTTTCTATGTGTCAATTAATTTGAGGCAATGTGATTACACAATACTTTGAAATAAGCCCAATGTGAGGAAAGTAGAATAAAATCCCTGCACTAGATTTTGACACAGGGACACGAGATTATCTAATAATGCAGCAGCCTTAGCTGATGTCATACGCTAGGGGTGCGAAGTCCTTAACAAATCTGCAGTTAATCAAATTATGTACAACCAGTTGATATACAGTAAACTTGGGGGTTTTGGGGCCCATGGGAGTTTAGGGCCTCGGGGTAGTTGCCTGCTTTGTCTCATTTGTAATCCAGCCTTGGTTACTCCTACTCATTCATTCAGTCCTTCATTCATTCATTCCCTCACAGCTTACCATCCTAGCCCCTAGTGGCTGTAAGGAGCCAGTGTCTCCACACACACTGAACTAGGATCAGTACCCACCTCTGAACGTAAAGGAAATGTCATGCCAACATTACAACACTGTGTTCTTATTTAGATACAGCCTTTGAATGTGCTTCAGATTATTTATTTCATCTTCTTTTAAATGATAAAATGCAGTGATAATGAATGAGGTTAAAGCCGCCCCAGGAAATACGGCGCCGGCAGTAAGAGATAATCGAGAAGTACTTCAGCATCCATAAATGTTGACAGTCTTCCACATAGAGCTTTAACATATGGCACCTTGATTTACTAAAGTGAGGCCCATGTTACAGTTGTTCACAGAGTCCATACCTCCCCCTCTTCCTTTTCTAAACGGCTATCATTTATTTATCTGTAACATTTAGAAGCTTGGGAGGACCCCCCCCCCCCATGCCATGGGAACGCTGGCAACCAGCGACAGGTGTGATTATAAATGATAACTATGATAGCTGGGTTGGGTTGCTATTACTCTCCTGTCGGTCTTGTTAATCTCCCTCTGTAGAGACTTGACTTCTTTTCATCTCAGTATCTGCGTCTTTTATCTCTGTCCCGGTCTCTGTCTTTTTTCTTTCCTCTTTTGATTTTGACTGTTTTACCAGAGTTTAACTAATGCAAATATTCAACGCGATACCTTTGTACTGAAGCCACTGATTGCTGAGGTTTAAGGAAGAGCCTCCCGAGGTGGAAGACACTGACTCACCAGTATCAATATTTAATTAATATTGAAAGGCCTGATATTTTGGCATCATTATTTGAGGCTGAGATTTATCGCTCTACTCATATTCTCTTTTTCCCTGTGTATCTTTATGAGTGAGTATTATAGACTTTAGAAGGGCAACATACTTACTGTTGCCCTATATTGCGTATTGCCCTATATTATATTGCCCTATTTGGTGCTGCGTCCCTACTTCATTTTCCCTTCCTTCTGTGATCTACGGCACATACATCCCCCAAGTGTCATCTCCTTTTGTCTGTCTTCTTCTTCTTCTTTAGCAGTCAAATAGAGGTTTGGGGACACATTTCATTGGCCGATCAACAGACTCCTTCTCCCATCTGGCTTCATGCCACACAGAATTAGTAACCAGATACGTCACCACCACGCGCTGGTGCGGATAACACCGTACACTTCTGGGAGGGCCGTGGTTTGCAGATTAGCACCTACAATAAATACATTTGACTCGCAGGGAGGCCGTCTGCTCTGTTGTGTTTTGTAGATCATCAGTGCTGCACAGCCATCGGTTGGTCAGTGCCAAGCACCTCATGGTGGACATTGAATTTCAACTCTGAAGGTCACGACGGGTATCACATATTTTAATTAGAAACTACACATCATTTTATTGTTATACTTGTTCGCTGTTGGATACAAACCTCTCTACGTATCACATCATGTCAATAAGTTTTACTTTAGTTTATTGCTGGATTAATCATGTCATGGTTCTAAATGGGTTCATACTGTTTGTTAGCATATAGAGTTAGTCTTCCATTACATGAAATAAATGTTTTTCATTTTCTTCATCATTGTCGTATTATTATTTATAATAATAGCAATAGCAATAATAGAACAGTACTAATAGATTTTTGTAGTTTTGCTTTAAAACACATATATAAAGAGGAAAGGTCATAAATACCAACCACAGCCAAAAACACACAGAAGTAACTGTACTGTAAGTTTAATAACATACCATAACGTTAAAGAAACTCTGTAAAGGGAGATTTTAAAGGTGGCTGTAGCCATAAATGCTGCTCGGGCAGGGTGTTTTTAAAGCATACAAGTCTTTAAGGAAAAGACAATTTGTTACAGTACACTTTTACATTGCAGTGCAGTGCTTTTCAGCAAACTGACTCAGACAATACAGCTGAGGGCACTTACACAAACATCCACTGGTGTGGCCTTAAGCCTGTGTCCGTACCTCAGAGAATGAGTTCATGTAAGCACAAAGCTTTCCAAACAAAAAAAAAAGACAGAAAGAAAAGGAAAAGGCGAATAGTGGCTGCAGTCTGTGAAGATGAGATGACCTCACCTATTCCTGTTCCCGGAACTAAAGCTTCCTTTTCAGAAAAGGATGGCCGGCAGAGATAGTTAGGAAACTCGAGAGCTCAAATCCTTGAGAACATGAAGGCAACGTGGAGTTACGGAATGACAGACACCCACAAAGTTGTGAATACACATAGCCACACTCAGAAGAGACAAGTTCTCCAAAAAAACAGCCTTCGTTTGACCCTAATAGAAGCAGCGCTCATCAGTAATCTAGCAGTTCAATGATTTCTTTCTCTCTTTTTTTTGTTCTTCACTTCTCTCTCTTTTACATTAGACTACAGGCCTTTTCAAAGCACTGTGTGTCACAAGTATTTAAGATGTGGCCTTTTTCCCCTGCACATTCCAACGCCATTATGTTGCATTGTTGCTGAATAAAAGGCTGTATTATGTTCCAGCCCCCCCAGTAAAAGGGCAGAAGTGGACCCAGTTTTTATCTGCTGAACGAATCAATCAGGATTATGTCAGCTGAAAAGAATCACAGACAGCAGTCGCCAGGCACTGTGTCTCTGTGTGTCTGAGTGTTAGTGTGTACCCCCCTCTCTCTGTGTAAAGGATGGGAAATTTGCAAAGGCGGAAAGCACTTGTTGGTTCTGAACATGCCCGACTTGGTGACAAAGATGTCATTTGGGGTCTAAAAAGCAAGAGTTTTTTTTTCTATTTATGTATTTACCCACTCTCCCCTCAACCCACCCCTTTCTCCTCCTCTGTGGGAGGATTGGAAGGGCACTAATTATCATTTCAGCAGAAATGATTAGGAGATCAAACAGGGATCGAATGCCATTTCCTTCCATTAATGCAGGGGGTTTAGAGTGCCTGTCATGGCTTGGCTTGTCCTTGGGCCTGTGGAGAGAAAAAAAATAACTGGGGGGAAGAGAAAGGAGAGAATGATGGAGGATGGAGAAGAGGCTTAAGAAGAAGGGAGCGAGGGAGGCACTGGACGGGACAGGGGTTTGGCAACAGAAAGAGAGAAGAGCTATTCAGTTAAAAGGCCAACGGATTTTGTGAGTGCAAGTTGAAGACATCATGTGAATAGGGGAAGATAATTACAACAGCTGTTTTTCTTGTGTGATTCTGTGAAAACCTGTGCAGAAACTGAATTCAGGAAAAAAGAAAGTCATGGTTGGACACTGCTAGATATTTAGAAAATTCAATTTGCAGCCTGGCCTTTTAAGTGTTACTACAGAAGTCTGGCCTGCCTGGGCCCCAGACACAGCTTTCATAGGCTCACGTGTGGCATCCACCACAACAGGCCACATGAGCAAGACATAAAATACTGCGGGGATACAATACAATGACCAAGAAGCAGAACATGTATTTTCATTTTGGAGGGGTACTCCAGTAATTTAGTGTTGTACGTCCATAACATAACAACTCTCAAGTGACAGATTGGAAAACGATCAACGGTCAAACTTGATGCAGCAGAGCTGAGATGTCCTCTCTTGTAGTGTGTAGTATGAGTTAGGCTTCAAAAATGCTGGATCCTACACATCCCATGATGCAGCTTGAGCTTAACATCATTAGATAGCGCCCAGTCACAGCAGACTGGAGTGCCCCTTTTAACACAGGCCAAACCATCAATTTAATGAAAAGATCTTTTCTGAATCTTCCAGTCACATGACTTGGATGATTTTCTTTTTCTTTTAAATGAATATCCTGTGATGTTTCCTTGATAATATCCTCCTGTTAATGTTGCACCGAATGCAAACCCAGAACATAAACAAGTGACACTGAGTTGGCACCTAACAAAGTTCGATGTTTCCATTAAAAGATCAAAGAGACTCGAGGTGGATATCTGGAAGATTACCGAGAAACAGCGAAGCAAAGGGGGCAGAATGGAGAATGTGGATGAGGTTGTGATTGTTTCAGCACGTCAGATGAGAGAAATGTCAAAGAGAATGTGAGAGATGACCTCTGTGTTCATCGCCCATTAATGACCCTGCAGCTCCCAGCTTCATTTTCACTCTCATCAAAAACATAAAAAAAAACATTTCCTCCTGTCTCCAATAGTCATTTCCCCCCACATTGTATTTATGTATTGAAAAAAAAGGTAATAGATCAAGCACATTCCATTATTCTCTTATAAGATCATTAGCAAATATAATTAGATATGAAAGAAAGTAATTTGGAGAGGAGAGGGGAGAAAAGCGCTATCAGGCAGAGAAGACAGATTGTAGCATCAGAGTGTTTGGGCTTAAATTGCTCAGCGGAGGTATTATCAAGCCGGCAATCTTTTAGCCTCAGAAATAGTTTTGGAGTCAGAGAGCGAAAGATAGAAAGAGGCCACTAACATCCACTTCAATGTGTTTCCCCAACTGCAGTCATTCAAAATTGTATTTTTTGTCATTTTCCTTTTTTTCTCCTATGAATCGTTTCCATCCTGTCACAGGCGTCACCCCATACTAGACCTGAGAGTTTGCAGCAAAACAACAGTGAGTTTCTAAAAAGAAAACAAGTTGACATGAAGTCATCACACACACAAAAAACACATTATCACAGACAACAGGAAACAGGTAACCTTTTTTACCCACTTCTCGCACATATTGGTTCGGCTTTTTGTATTATTTTTGCAACTTTAAAAAACAGAAATAACAGACAAATTGCGTTCCACCTTGAAGTCGCTTCGCTACAAATCTTGTCTCTTCTCTCCTTCTCTCGCGCCCCCCCCACTCTCCACCTGCGCACAGGAGTTTTCGTCACTCTTTGTTGCACTTTAACACCATACTATGTTTGTCTAATAGGGATCTGAGTCGAAAGCAGACTGAGAGCACAACAATCCTGCTGCGTTTCACCACAAATTTGCTTTTTTCCCCCTTCTTCTTCTTTAGTAGTGCTTTGAGGGATTGGGGGAGGGAGGGGAGGGGGAGGGAAGGGTGCAGAGGAGGGGTGGCAGGGTGGATGTGGATTTTTCTAGTCTTTTGTGCGAATCACAGGGAATGGTGACTATAAACATCCTGTATTCATTAAAACCATCTAAAAATACAATTTTGGAGGGGGGGAGCAGGGGATGCGCTCACTTCCTCGCCGCTCCTCCTTGGTGTATACAAGCGGGCCGTGTTATGCCTGGTGCCGCTCATATTTACATATTTATAAATACTGGGCTGTACAATGAGATGGGGCTGTGCCAAGAACAACACTTTCTGCTAGTGTAGGGCCCGGATGCCTGGGAGAGGGAACAAAGGAGCAACAGCCATCTTCAGTGGCACAGAGAGGGTTCACAGAGCTCGACTTTACAGCCTGTTAGAGTCCATATGGATAGACATGATGACAGATGATGCATTGCAACCAGGCTACTTTTGATGGCTGTTTTTATTCTTTGTACAATATAACATAACTGGAGTGGAACCTATCCATGCAGATAGTTTTAGTTTTATTGAAATGTCTGCCTCCACCTCAGTACGATGGAGGTGAGTAGAATTTAGGTTGTGGTGTTTACAGCATTGAAAAATAAAAGAATTCAACACCAGTGTGTCTTTCCAGAAACAATACTCTGATTCCTTTGGATAATCCACAGAACTCGCTTTGAAGAGTTTTCACAGAATTACTTTCTGGAACTAAAGAAACTCTTATGGTAATAACTGTTGACAGTGTGTTCTGTGGATTATCCGGAGTAACAGGAACACTGTTTTAATAATGCTGTGAGCACCACAAACAAGATTCCATTCACCCGTTTTCATCGGAGCAGAGACAGAAATCTCTGACCTGTCGACCTTCAAAGATCTATATTAACTAAACCCGAATGGTCATCAAATAGAAAGAATAAAGTGAGAAGCTGCTGAAAAAGAAGCACCAGTGTTTCTTCTTTCATCATTTGTGTTCGTTTTAACAGAAATGTTGTACAAATGTTCCACACTACCAGTTTCAAGAATGAGAGGGTGTTGCACTGCAAAATGCCAGCTTCTACTTGGTGATTTCCTGTTGTGTGATGTTTTCACAGACTGCTATTAATGTGAGGTGATGCCTCCGAGACCACACGCTCACACATATTCACACACACACACACACACACGGTCCACTGTATCCCAAGGCGTCCTCCGACACATGCTCAGAGTGCAGTGTTTTGCCATTGTTCCATCCTCCTTCCCATTTATCCATTCTGTTAAGCATGACACATGTATTAACAGTGGATGGATCCTGGAGCTGTGTGTCCTCACACCATATGTTTTCCTTTCCCAGGTCCTCTCCTCTCCAATAACCACTCCTGTCTCCATCTGCCATCTCACAACACACCACAAGAGGGCATACTTACTCTTTCACATTGTGGTTTAAGAGCGCCGTGCAGACATGGGCTCGTACTGTAGATTGGTGCGTTACTGCTGCTATTTGGCTTTAAATTTGAGACAATAATAGTTGGATTATTTGTACTGAGATATATATGTATAAGTATCATTCAGCCATCATGTATGCACACTGCATCAATCCCTAGGAAGGGCAGAATCTTTGAAGGAAACAAGTCTTACATTACATGTGTGCCAGGCAGGTTTCTGTGTCTGTGAGGTGCATCTGCTGCCTGCCCGAATGGGAAATTAAAAACTGTGAGGGGAAGTTATGCTAAATCTATAAAGTTGGCCAGGCAATCTCTCCCCCTTCGCAGCGGCAGTTGTTTGGGGAGAAGGAGCACCGTGCTTAAATAATAACATTCCAGGTGGCTTAGTTAATGAACAGTGAAAATCAAATATGGAGCCTAATCTGGAGCTCGTTACAGGAAGTTTCTTTACAGGGAAGTCAAAGGCAGGAAGTGCCCTTGGGGAGGAACTAGACACTTTTTGAAGTTTTAAATCAAGGAAACGTTAGTTTCGGTTTATTTTAGTTGCGGTGGCTTTTGTACATAAAATAAAAAATGCCATAGTAAATCTTAGGGGCATTTAATGTAATGGCTTTGTTGGTGGCTTCTTTCACTTTGTTTCAGTAAGAGTGTTTGGGCAAATTAGCCGCAAATAAGCTCATTTAAACCGATGTGTTGTGAATCTCCATCAACATGGAATTACCGTAAATGTCTAAGTGTATGTGGAGGTATGCTCAACCATCTATAGATGGGCTTTAAAGTCTTATTTACTGTCTTAGCTTGCCATCTTGTGGTGAAAGTTGGTTATGAAATCATATCCTTTACTTGTAAGGAGCTGTAATCTGAGAGGTACGGCACATCTGATGAGAAAACACCAGTCAGTTGACTATAAGAGACCAACCCTTCAATGTTCATAGCTGCACACACACATCTAGTCATGTAAATGGTGCTTAGTATGATCCGAGGTACTAAAAGTGTACATTAGGATTCAGATTTGATCTAATGATATGTTTCTGTTTTCCAATCGAAGCTTCTACCAATATCATTTGAATTTTTTAATTATCCTGTAGTATCACTGTATCATCTGAAGGGAGTAACATGGAGCATTAAAAGCAGAAGCCTATATGAGACAGTAAAGTCAGTGTTGGTCGCAGTGATGTTGGGGTTGTTCACTCCTTGCACAGACAGCTAGAGAGTTATTACCCAGAGTTTAATCTAAGAGATGTTTTATCATGTTATTAGCTCTTTATTTTCCCTCTGATGCGGCAGCACTTCCTTTCGTTGTGATATCCATTTCCGTCCTTGCAAAAGCACAGCTCAAATAAACCCGTGTTTTAATTTGGTTTTGTCAGATTCATAACGCCACTTTAAAAGAACATGACATGCAAATGTGTTCAGCAGTGTTTTATTGCAAAATAATTTTCTAAGAAGTTGCTGAGGGAATGAAAGTGTAGAAAAAGGAGGGGGTCTGGGGACAAGTTGTTTTATTTAGTAGCCGCTGCTGTGGGACCTAATTACAGTTATGCATTTCTTACTGTCTCACCGAGTCTTAAAACTTTTTTATTAGAATTACTCAATTCACTTCTCACCCACTGCCACACTTCCTGTCACACTTATTGAGCCAACCAACTTGCTTGTAACAAGTATGAAACTACTCCAGTTGTTGTAACCATAATGCGTTAGCGTCTCATATCATTTTAAAAATGATGATTTCACTGAGCTCCCAGTGTAAGCTCCTGTGTACAGACGGTGCAAAATAAAATGAGGGAGAAATAAATAGGAGGTTAGTAGAGTAGATGTAGCGATCTCATGAATGCTCTGCTGACCTTGCTCATGTAAAGAGCAGCTACCTTAATAAGAGTTACTTACAGTGATTGTTGTAGTAGGTCACAGGGTAGACAGAATAACAGGAAAACCCTAAAATGCAACGCAAACCAAAAACATAGTACTGCAACTAGAAGATTAATGGTGACATATGAAAGGCGTGAATAGACATAGAGGTAATCTGTGGAATTATTGTATTTGATTGTATTTCATTCGAAGGTGTTCCTGTTATTTTGTCTGTTTAGATACTTTCCCGCATATCATTAGTATATTAGCATTTGCAACACAGCAGATGGCCGTGAAATTCTTTAAAAGGAAAAGGTCAAATTTTAAAACTGTGGTTGTTCTGTTGCTGGTCGTAGTTGTCTCTGTATTGATTTTAATAATTGGTATAGCTCATATGATGTATTTAATCTGAATCAACTAAAATGATCAATTACCAATTTCTCGCTTATCTCTGGCAGTACCTAAACATGTTGGTACTTTTGGTTTCTTTTGTCCAGGATTGGAAATATCCCTCTTTGACATTTCATCCACCACACCAATACAATGGGAGTGAATTGATTTGAAATTTGGTTTGTGAAAAATAACATTAAAAGTTTTTCCTGGTGTCCCTTAAATTCGGGAAAATCCACAGACTTGTCTCTAGATAGTTTTCACTGAGACTGCTTTATACCAAAAAATAGTCCCTACAGAAGCTGTGGACAGTGATTGCTATGGATTATCCAGTGCAATGGAGAAACTGGAAAGAGATGAAATTGTTGAAGTTTTAAAAGCTGCGAGCACAACAAACACAATTCTTTTCAGACCCAAACTGAGAATGTGGACAAATTAAACCAAAACTATCATAAAGACTAGCTATGACTACAGGTAAGTGCCAAAATTATTTTTTTCTGCTGTAATTTGGGTGAAAGGACCCTCTAAAGTCTTTAAATTTGGCCCATTGTGCAAAGCTGAAAGTCTCAAATATCCCATCCATCCATTTGGCCCCACTGAAAGAATGATGTAATGCTGAGGGTGTGTGTATGCTGCAGGGTCTGTGTGTTGGGTCCATGGTGCTAATCTGCCTCTTGTTCTTTCATTGGCCGTAGTGCATCTCTGGGTAGGAGGCGAGGACCCCGCGCTGACCCACGACCCCAACCATCTTAACAACGACCTTAACCACCCTAACAACCATAACCTAGGCGACCCCGAGGGGCTGGACGCCCACGCTGTAAACAAAGACTAACGGCCCACACCGGAGCAAGGCAGGATGATGAGGATGATGAAGGCGATGATGAGGAGGAGGATGAAGGATAAATGAAGGAATACACTATGACAAAGACTTTATTTAAGATGAAAAAAAACACATGCTACCGTCAGAGTCAAGAGAAGGCAAGAACTATATGAAGGAAAGTTTGGGACAGTTTCCTTTGGGGATGGACCTAATGACTTTTGCAAGCGTCCTTGGACACTAAACAAAGTGATGGCAACTTTCCTGTTTTGTCTCCTGTGGTCTGAATGCCTCTTGTCTTTGTTGTCTTTTCTCTTATACAATGTTTTTTTTTTCTTTGATGAAGCTACCTGTCTGATTAGCACTTCCTGGCACCGCAATCTCTGATACATTCCTTGAGTTAGAAAGTTGTGTGTTTTTTTAATTAGGACTGAAGTGTAGTGCTTAATCAAATGCTTTCAAAGACTTTTCTCTCCTGTTAAATGAAGAAGACAGTCACAAGTCATTGGACCACCATTGTATTGTACCTGGAATGTATTCTACTGTAGAATAGTAACTCAACTTTATCGGACTGTTGACAGAGACCAAGCACATTTTATGTCAGACCAGCCACTTCTGGCTCTCCTATCAGCTGTCATAGAGTCACTATTTAAGTCTCATGACCATGCATCACACTGATTGTGGTTAACACAGGACAGGGCACCATGTGACAATCTACAACACAAGTTGTTTTCCAGAAATAATATGGTATTGCTGGTAGAAAAACATACCCATAGTTGACTTTTGATGATGGTGGTGCTAATGATGATTGTGAAGAAGAGAGAATATTCAAACTGCCCTAAATGTACTTATAATACTATATCCCCACTCCATAACCAGGCCATTACAGGCCTTCACCTTGCTATATGTCTCCCTTTGTCTTTTTTTCTTGTTCTGTATCATTCAACACGGCACCCATAGACGCTTAATGTACATAGAGAGATTTATGGTAGTTAAAAAAAAAAAGTGAAACCTAAAGTTTTAAAGCATTTGTGACGAGGAAAAGCAAAGAAGTGACAGTAGTTTACACAGCCACGTTCTCAAAAGGTAGCCTTTCTTCTAGAGTTTGACAGAGAAGAATAAAAAAAAAAGATCTCAAAAACAAAAAAGGGGGAACAGTTTCTTTATCGCCCTCCACCCCTTTCTCTTCATCTTTCATGTCAACCTCAAGGACTCTAGTGTTGCAGATGTTTCTAAAATACTGCCACTGATCATTGTTGCACAGTGTTACTGACTACTGAAAATGGCTTGATGTATTTACTTTAAGATGATAAAAAAGAACAAAAAACTGGAAAAAAGACATATTGTGTATAGCCTTAGATACAAGTCATCTGTTATTGCTTCTACAAAGCTATGTAGCTGTGCTAGACTGTAGGACGTAGGGTTGATTTTATTTTTAATTTTTATATGTACTGTACATTAATGCCTTCTCCATTTACTGATCAAAAAAAAAGAGGAAAAAGATGACAATCGTCTCCTGTGCTGCAAACATATTTGCCCCCGTATATACAGAATCCATTATGCATAGAGGGACTTTATCCTTTCTTATTTCTTTCATTTGTTTTGGTTCTGAGAAGTATTTTGCACTGTGATAGTATTATAAATCCAACCTATACAGTACAAAACTAGCTAACTAACTAAACTGAAGGTGTGTGTTTGTGTGTCCCTTGGCATTGTGAAATGTTTCTACGTCATTTTTTGTGAACCCAGAGGAAAAATCTAATGCGGTATGTAGAGTTCAAATAGAATACTTCTTTATTTTAGTTGGATCAACCTCTATACTGTATGTGGCTTTGACAAATTGTTACCCAGATTTCGTTTGTATGCAAATCCCCTTTTGACCTGCAGCGTGGGCCGGTAACTGCTTTAGCCTGGGTGATTTTCAGTGCTCAAATTCCAACTCCTGGAGACTTTGCGGCAGTACAGCCTCTGATTATTTTTTCATTTTAATTTGATTTTTGTAGAATACAATTAACCATTCTTTCAATTTCAAAATGCCGGGAAAAGGGGAATTAAAAACTAAAATAATAAGAGTGAGACATATGAAAAGTGAGACGTAATGGTTGTAGGGAAATATAACAGGGTGTTTGAAGGGAGGAATTCTGGAAATGGGGTCTGAGTAAACCAATCAGACGTATCCTGCTGGAGGCACTGACCAATGGCTTTGACCTCTGACCCATCTCTGTTTTCCAGGGGTGTAAAGATGAGAAATTAATGGCGATAGTCTCGCTTGGGCTCTCTCATTCTCTTAACCAGCTGTAATGAGCATTCCACTCCACATATTATGTACAAAACCTGTCTTGTGAGCTGAACACTCTTTATGTTTCGCTGTACCCTCATGGCAGATGCTTCGTTTTGTAACTACTGAACTGTACTTATAGTAAAAATAAAATGTATTCAAACTAAAAAAAAAAAAAAAAAAAGGATTGTCACAGAGCAACAGCCTGTTTCATGTTTTTAATTTCTTCATTTCTGACAGAGCGAGAATCAGGAAGGCAAGCCGCCGTGACGGAGTGTCAGTGTGTGATCAGAAGAGAGTAAACTGTGTGGAGAGTAGTCCATCACTTCCAACACAAGTTATTATCTCTTAGTCAATACGATGGCAAAGCTTCACGGCTGTGATCATGATGTTAAATACACACAACTAAATTACACTTTGCACCACTTTGCCTCCCGAAGGTGCACGAAAAGTAGCTGTAGAGAAACAGTATGGGGGTGATGGGACAAACGCGCTGAGCGTCCCACATGGCAACATGTAAAGATTCACACATTTAGATGACAGCAGATCACTTTCAGATTAAAGACATGCAGTGTGTATCACACATTGTTTGCCTCACCTCTGTTCTCTATCCAGCAGTGAGCACATGCATCAGACGTTTCTGTCTTTGTCACTTTGTGTCCATCTCACTTTTGACCGGCCCCCCCTTGCCTCTTTCAGAACACTGTAAAAGCTAGCAAGAGCTACAATGAATCTGTCAAGTCTAAAGACTAGCAGTAGGTAACATGACTACATGCTTCAGTATCACAGTTCAGAACATCAGATACATTATGCAATGAAACTGTTATTAACAGATCTACAGAAGGTTGTTGCAAACATAATCTGGCATTTATATGGAAATATTAGAGACATCCACGGTGAATTCTCTGGTGGAAGAATTACTCAGATCTTAAACCAAAGTAGCAATATAGTCACAACAACAGGTACTAAAAGTATCAAAGGAATCATACTTATTCACACAGAAAATGCATGTAAATATTACCTGGGACCTACAGCTTACAGTGTAGTACAGTGGAACTCTGGCTGGCACATGTTCATTATTCATATTTTACATTTTATTATGAATAAACCTGAAAAGATTAGGATAACAAAAGCTACTGTGAAATGTACACCGATAAGATTATCCCATCATCAATTCAATATTCTGCTAATACTAAAAACAGTTGTCATGTAATGATTAGGGGACAAGGCGGCAATATCTGCAGATAATATATATCTGGTACTGTTTATGTCATAAACCATGAGAAAATCAAGACTAGTGTAATATCTAGGTGTGCAGTTCACATGTTGGTACTACATGTCTAAATACAGTCTGTTGCTGTCTCTTTTTTATTACTTTTTTTGTACGCACATCATTGAAAAGGCCAACGTTGTAAGAAAAAAGCTAAATCAATAATAATCTGAAATTTCAGGCATTCCATCAGGTCATTTAAATACATTTATTCAAGACCAACATGCAGGTTGAATTTTTTAATAACTGTATACACAACCTTTCCTGTAAATTACCATTTGAAACATTAATGCAGAACTGTACATTTTTTGAAAGACATAAGGGAACAAATAAAATCACTTATCACACATATAATGCGTATAAAGGGAGCCTCAGCTCAACGTGCAGTAGCAGGTGGTACTGAGTCTGAGCGTCTTCTTTTTCTTTTCATCACTTTTACATTGCATTTCATCATTTTTGTTCCTTTCACCAGTTCAGAAAAGGACAAGACAACCAGCTCCGATGCCGGTGATGTCACAGGGTCCTGAAGTACACCTGTCAGGACGTCCAGTCCAGTTTTAGAGACAGGAGAGGAGCTCGTGTTCTGAAGGATGCGTGACTAGACTATACTTTTGCATCTGTAACCAAAAACTTGATCATGTGTGGTGCTTATAATACACCGGATTTCAGGATGGGAGTTCGAAGCCACGTGAGGCTGAAATCTGGTGCAGCTCCTTCAGTACACACAGCTGCTTCATCAGGTCCACCGTCAGCAGCTTCTGGTTCTGCAGATCCGTCACACATTCAGCTCGGCCAAAACGTGGACTGTGCACCCTAAATCTTATTTTAACGTTTGCTTCTAAATGATGGTTAGGTAAAGCACAGTGAACTGCAGTGTGAGATATTAATAGCATATATTAATATTATATATTATGCAATGCCAGATACAACTGATACAAGCTGATACTTTTGTATTAGTTAATTAAGTATCAATACTTATGCCACTATTAGACAAGCAGTACTGGCTTTGTTACAACCTGATGTGTGATAACTTTAAATTCTGTGACGTAAACTGTTACTATAACTATTGTTAGCCGGTCACTCGCCCAGACACCTGCCCAGTTCTGCACTGGTTCTCGCACCAGAACTCAATTTCACTCCTTTGGCCGTTTCTTTACAAGGCTGTGGTCCTTTACATGCGTATGAATATCTAACACTCACTAGGCCACTCCCCCTTTGTTACGTCACATCCAATTAGTTTTTTTAATGCAAAAGTAAAACTCTCTTACAAAAATAACTCCAGAAGTTACTGAGGTGTATATATGAACACATACACACATATATATATATATATATATATATATATATATATTTTTTTTTTTAGTTTCTACATCATTTGTCTACACCTTGATTAACTGGGGTCTCCAACCTACAAGTTGCTCTTTAAATGTAAATTAAAGTAAAAAGTAAAGAAAACAAGGTCAGACAGAAATGAGGTGAAGGAATCTCTTCAAAACGACAGTAATATAAACGTGTTTACATCTGTGGTGAAAGTATAAATACATTTTGTAAAGCAGTTATTATTATTAAACCAGTATAACAGTTAAAGTGACACCAAATCTAAACGTTAACTCCAACACACGCAGCCCAGCAGGTTCAGCTGACTGCTTGTCAAAAGAAGAAATATTTCACACTTTTATTGCCCCCCTCTGTCGTCTGAAACCTGACCCGCACCGCACTGATGGAATCCGTGTTTGTGTTAACCTATCGTCAGGACCCCAAAGGCTGCTGAGCTGCTGCCCAGGTCAATGCCTGACTAATTTTTAAACGGATCAGCTGCACCGCACCAGATGTGGGAGGCCTCCTGCCACGAAGCGTCCACGTCTGTTCCCAATAAAACTCACAACCGGAGAAAGTAACTGTTTGACTGGTTTATATCTACACACACACCCACACCCCACACACACTGTACACTTTCGTTGCATTTGTGTTTGTATGTGGGGGTGCAGGCATGCATGATTGACTGCGTGTGTGTGTTTGTGTGTGTGTATGTCGTCCCTACATTTGAGTAGGTGTGTGTCTTCCATGTAACGGCGCACATGTGTCTGATTAAAGAACACATTAGGTCATCTTTCATTCCATCCGGCCTGTCGTGTGTGTGTGTGTGTGTGTGTGTGTGTGCGTGTTAGTATTCATTGTTCAGCTGAGCAATTTCAACATTTGAAGCGACCTCTTTCACAGCGTGATGAACGCCGCTCTTTGCCCTTCATTTAACTTCCTCTCTCGTCATTTTCGGTCTCTCTCCCTTCAACTCTCTCTCTTCAGTATCCATTTCCTCTCATTTTCCTCCGTGGCATGTTGTGCAGCCTTGTGTGCAAGCACATGTTTGTACATGCATGCTGGCGTGTTGTATAATTGTCTGTGTGCTCGTGCTTCTACGTGTAGCTTGATGTGTTTAAGACGATGCTCTGCAGCGGTTGCAGTTGTGCCAGCATTTGGTTGGTCGCCGGGCAGATGGTGACCTGCAGATGAACCTGTCTTTCAGCTCATTTGTTCAGCTGCCTCTAATTTTCCCTCCTCCCTCACATTAGAACGGCTGGGGTCTTGCCATGCAGCTCTTTAGTTCGACCACCAGAGGGCAGAGCAGACCAGGTTTCAGTGTGGAGCTGGTGGCGGGCACCGTCCTCATCTGAGGAAGTTGCATGTTGCATTGCAGAGGGACACACTGAATGCCATTTCAATGGGTTTAAACCTTCACATACACACAAAATAACTGATCACGTAATTGTAAAAAATGTGTTGGGCCACAGGGGACTCAGACTATTTTTAAAATCACGTCTACAGCTCCATCTTCCTCCTCTTCAAAAGCAGTGTCTTGCTCAAAGGCACTTTAGCACAAAGGGCACTGTGTGTAATGTTGTTTGTGCACGTCATTATTGTTTTCCTCCCTCTTTTCTTTTTAGCATGCTTGCAGTTTTTGGGAGACGGACCAAGTAAATTGGGGTTTAGAGGTGAGTGCCTGCCACCCTACGTGTTGTGTTTGGGGCTTCGATAGCGCAGTTTCCTTTTTTAGTCCAGAATTGGGATCTGCTTAGGTAGTAGTGTTTGTTCTTATTAAGGTTGTTTTTTATTATTATTTGGCACCACCTGTGGGTCCTTTTCCCCTCTACTTGTGTCTATGTATATGAATATTTAATTATTGAAAATTTAGCAAATACACTCAAAATAAAAACAAAACACACCAGTATAAAATGAAATCACTGCGTTCATTTACAAACGTAGTTTTTAGTAACTGATGATGATTGACTGCAGTATAAGTAGTGCTAACACAGTTTGCCAGTGAACAGAAAATGAATCACCATCAATTTTGATATTTCATTCTTTTCACAGAACAAAAAGCAAACATTTCTCAGAATGCAGCATCTTAAATATGTTCTGTTTTTATATCACTGTAATGTGTTTACCTTTGGGTTTTGGACTGTTGGTCGGACAGAACAAGCAATCTGAAGATGTATAATCAGCATTTTGCACTATTTCCTGGCATTTTATTAACAAACAATTAATACATTAATCAAAAAAAAAGAATCAATGATCTTTTAAGAAAAAGAACTGCTAGTTGAAGCCCTGATTTTAAGCAGAACATTTACTAACAAATGCTAATGTGACAGCTTGTCCCCTCATTCTCATGCGTCCTTCTGTTTCCTGCTAAGCATCTGTGCTTATATGTGTGGGTGTGTTAACGTCTGCGTGTGTGTCAGCATGTGCCCAGCAAAGGGTGTGTGTTTGTGAGTGTGTTCTCTCTGCAGGGCGAGCGTGATGTGGCCTCCTCTTTCTCTCTCCTGAGCTCTTATGAATCGATGATCATGTGGTGTAAGGGAGATAGATGGCCCCCAGCTCCATCTTGTCTCCTCTAATTGTAAAATATTAGTTACATTAGACTCTTGCCCATGATTAATGGAACTTATTTGGAAGGTGGACTCTCGCTCACACATACACATACTTTCTTCTTTCTTTCATCCTTCCTCCCTCTCTCTTGGTTACCAATGGTCTCCAAAGTCTCTTCCTGAAAGAATTGAGTGATTTCACTTCAAGCAAACAAATAGGCTTCCCCTGGTAGGGAAAGTGTAGGAGAAAAAGACAGGAAAAAGAGAAGAGGAGGAGGAGAAATAGAGGAAATGAGGAAGAAAGATAAGAAAGAGGGGAGAGCTTATGAACAGGGGTAAATAACAGCTCCACTGGGAGAGGTTTTAAAAAGTAGTGGTGTTGGTTGGATCCAAAAGGATTTAAGCTCCTTGGAAGATAAATTAGATAGAGTTAGATTATTCAGTGTGCTGCATCACAGTCGAAAAATGCTTAACATGATCAAGTCTTGATCGTGTTTACAAGCTGATCTCTGTGAAAAAAGGATATTTGTCTCTAATGCTACCTGCCTTGCAAAATGCACCCAAAAGGAAGTTGATAAGTTCAGACAGTGAACATTTAGAAGTGTGAAGTGTGCAGACACACAGACTTAATACTTCCTCTCCTCCTGTTTTGCACAAATTGCAAATCCTTGAAGAGCACCTGGCCAGAGCAATGTGAAACACACACACACACACACACACACACACACACACTCCACTTCAGTCTTGATAACACTTGCTCAGCCGCAGCTTGCATCACTTAGAGCTGTTACCGGTAAACACAACTGATCCATGATCAGCATGTGTTGTGAAGTTGGCTTCCTGCACGTCTGTCTGTCTGTCTGTCTGTCAGGCTCTCCAGTTTTCTGTTTGAGGTGCACCATGATGCATTATAAAGTCAAGATATCCATACCATATTAGCTTTGAGACTTTAGTCTTTAGGGGTCTAAACTAATACTGGCATCTTATACATATTCACAGTTCCACTTCGAACATGTATACGATGACCAGCACAGACCAGCAAATATTTGCATTTTTTAGGGAACTCACAACTTGTACTTTTATTATCTTATTGATACAGATGTTTCCAATTTTTATTTCACAACACACCTCCATTTACTTTAACTGACTTGATTCCAGCAGTTGTCACCACTCATCATTGAAGTGGTGTAATTTTGCATCACCTGGGTCAAAACAATTGAGAATAAATACGAATAGATCCCATTAGTCTATGATTAGGGCATGGATTATTATAAGCGTCTTATTATTCCACATTCAACTTTAAATACATCTCTTCATATTTACAGGGTGCAGGGGTGTAAGCAGGTAAATGCCACTTGCGCATCTTTCAAAATCTTAAATTACTTTTACACCAAACCTCAGGGGGCGTTTATGAGGTCATAATGTTGTCAGATTTTTTTCTTTTATAAATTATGCAATCCTTCTTCCTGTGAGCTCAGATGATGGCTACTCTGCCTATCTACCTTTCTAATCTACCACCCACATGTGCTAGGCGGAGATTACATACAAACACACCCTTTGCGTAGCGAGGCACTAACATTAGTGGAAGAAGTATTCCGATGTTTTAGTCAAGTTAAAATAGTAAATTCACAATGTAGAAACACCCAATAACAGGTGTTATGTCTTTCATTCGAAATGTTATTGAACTAAAACTAATTACTAGTACTAAACGTGTTAAAGTATCAACAACAAATCGTTTCTAGGCAGCAGACCAGTGAGTGTTATATAGTAATATTATTGGATTGTTATTTATGACATTTTAAAGTTGTGCCTGGTCAAGGTGAAGCTAATAATTATTTTATATGTTGTGTGGTTTAATATAGAACAATGTGTCATCATTTACAAGGTGATAATGTGTTTAATATGTCATTTTAATGCAGATGCTATTAGCACCCAGGTGTCTGTAGCCAGCAATGCTATTTGTACCCGCGGGCAAGAACAGCTGATCTGTGTCCTGCTCTAAACAGACAACTGCGGCGACGCTCAACACCAACATTTTGTTAATATCACAACAGGATAGTTGTCAGATAAATGTAGCAGGCTAAGTACGGCAGCTGAACATTGAAATATTACTTCCATCACTGCATAAAATGACAGGACAAAGCCTTCATGGTTTTAATTTATTCTAAGTAAGCAAGTTAATATAATGCTGCTGTTGAGCTTGTTGCTTGTATTTTTAGATGTTTTGATGCTCAATTACAAGAATTACCTTTGATATTCAGTTAAAATGTTACACAACATAGTTTTATCTTTTATATTTTTAATTCTTGTATGTTCATATCATGCACAATATTCACAATATCACATTTATTTGACAGCCCCGGCTGTCGGCCACTGAGCAGCTACACTGGGCAGTTTGGCTTTGGTGCTAACTAAACAGTAAGTTGAGCCTATATGGGTAGAGTGTAAAGCCTTTAGCTTCATCACCCAGTTATCCCAGTTGTTCTTGGGTCTCTGAGCTTTAAACTGAAGACCTCACAATGTGGATTTAACCGCTACACTAGTGATGGGGTCCTGGGATACACAGGGGCCCGTGAGGGGGATTTGTTGCTCCTCACAGTTTTTGCTTCAATTAATAACATTTTCTACACATACATTGTATTTTAATATAAATATAATTTTATGTATATTCTATTATATATTGTAAACAGTTCTACAATTAAATGATAAATCAGCATTAATAAAACCCTCCCTCTGTTGGGATCCCCATGGCAAAATCTTGAGTGTCCCAGTCTTCCTCTCCGTGTTTTCTAACTGTTTCCAAACTTAAGTTGTTATCGCTGTGTGTTGAGGTCAAAGGAAGTTCATGATGATTAATGCGGCAGAGCAGCCGATGCTCTTTGTGTCAGAATGTGAGTGAGAAGCAGGTGGCCGGCATATCTATCAACTCCCACTGCCCTCCATTTTTTGATATTGCTGAGAGACATGGATGACAGCCTAAAAGCACACGCACACGCACACACACACATGCATGCACGCACGCACACACGCACACACATACAGCCATACATGCAGTTGGGCATCCATTATGTGGGTACAGTGACAGGTCAGCAGCAGATTGTGCCTCTCTCAGTTCAGCAAGGAGTGAAAAAAATAAGGCGAGGTTGGGCATCTGCACGCACGCACACACACACACACACACACACACACACACACACACACTGTTAAAGATTATGTGAGTGAGTGAGCAAACAGATGAGTCAGTGGATTTCATTCACATAAAACAAGTGAATAAGTAAATGTAAGAAAGCACGAGACACGGACAAAACGTGTCCATTACTAAGTGTGTTAATGAAAGAAGCAATGAGTGAGTGATGAGGTAAAGAAAGAGTGAATAAGAGAGAATACATGTGTGTGTGAGTGAGAACCAATGTGTGAATGTGAGTTATGAAGCGACTGAGCCAGTGATTGAGGAAGCAAACAGACGAGAGAACGAGTGTGTGAAGTGAACTTTGAGCGAGCAGACTCCAAAAAAGAGGCCTAAAAAATTAAAATGGAACAAGCGATGAAGACAGAAAGGAAGGAGTTGCTATTTTGGGTTCTTATTAACAGGTCCTACTGGTAGAGCAATTAATAATCTAGTTCAGTATTTAACATGGGACCAAGTCCCTGGTGGGGACGTTTTAGCTGGCTTTGATGCTGAAAGAGCTCCTTCCACTGCACCCCTCTCCCCTCACAGTTCCTCTCCTCTCCTTAAGTGCCTCCCCTGGTGTTATTTGCATGTTGGTTTTCTCTAGTTAAGCTAGGAAACAGACCAAATCACTATTCCCCAAACTTCAGGCCAATTTTCTATCAACACGCCAGCTCGTTGAGGGAAATGCTCTTAATTCATCAGAGGAAATCTGGATAAGGATAAATTCCCTTCAGGCTGTTTGAAGTAATGTAAATGTATTTATTTTTGGAGGGGGGTGGGGGTGTGGGAGGAGTTAAAAAGATTAACTCCTCCAGTCACGCAGGCCACATTTATGACATCTTTCACATGAAAAGCAAACACGCTACACTCTCTTATACTTTATCTGTTTTTCAAACTTTCTTGGGCAAAAACCAACGCCTGGCTGTTGAGGGATGTTAACAAATAGGAATACATCCATCAAATACAAACAGATCACCTGCTGTGTAGATACAAACACTGACCAACTAACCTTTGCCACAACAATTTGACACAAACGTTGTACATTTATTTTCAAAGTCATACCTCAAATGGAAATGCACAGTTCTATTTCCATTATTCTTCTTTTTCTTGGGCCATTAACAGCATTAGATGGCTTTTATATCAACTCAGTTAGGTACATGGTTAAATAGGATATTTTGCATATTTTGTGAGTAACTAAAACATATATGTAAAAATGTCAGCAAAAAACTATTTAACACAGCAGTTTAGACGATTTGTGAAATAAACATTTACATCTCCACAAACAGTTTGATTTCAGCAGTGAAACACCTCTGAGAACTATTTCTTTAATGTATATGTGTTGGCATTCATGGGTCTGTATATGTGTGTGTGAGGGTGTTGCTGCAGTTTGCTGAGTAATCTGGGAGCCACAGCATGCATGCAGGTTATTGGACAGATGGTTTAGCACATTTAATTGCTCACACCTTCTGTGTGTCTCTGTCCCCCTGCCTAGAACCTCTGTGTATGTCTGTCCCACTTTATATCTTATTCTTTTTCGCAATGTAGTATCTTATTTAAATAGTCATTTATAAGTTTATGCTCTAAACTTGGTTTACACTGTATTTGTAAATTTAAACCTTTCTGTCTAATATTCAGCATGGACACATTCATGTATTTGTGTGCCTTTCTGTATACATAACCTGTCAAATGTTGGTGTCTGTCATGAATAAAAAACACAAAAAAGACGCCCACTTGCACTAATACAAACACGCACACACACACACATTCTCTCTCACAGCTTCTTCTCTCTCATGTGTTTTACACCCACGAACACACACACTTTCACAAACACGCACCGTGCATATAATCACAAGCACTTCTCCAGACACACACAGCAAAAGCACGAGTGCACATATAGAAACACATAAAAGCATATATTAGTGTGTACATATGTGCAAACCCATGCACACAGAAGCACACTGCCACGCACATAAAGACCAGGAACAGCATGTTGGCATTCAACTCAAAGCTGTCGTCCTTAAATGCCATTTGATGCCAGAACTGCCATCTGTTGCTGTCTTAAGATAGCTCTTCTCACAAGACGCAGGCGAGAACACTTTTCCAAGAGCTGTGGTGTATTTTTCACATATGGCCACAAACCGTTCAATATAAGCACAGTTTGGGTAAGTTACAGCTTCAATGCAATAGCGCCCCCGTCTTTCCTGTCACTCCTCACTGACACTTCAAATCAAATTAAAAGCCCCAAAAGGGGGAAACTTCAAAGCTCAAGAAAAACATGTTTGCCCAGCCTGGTAATAAATAGTTAAAACTAATACTAATACTAATAATTTTTTTCTTCTTCCTGAAATTATCGACAGATCGACAGATTTGGACAGTGGAATACAAAAAAGAGAAATAAAAGGTGAAAAAAGACAGAAGAGGACAGACAGAGAGGGAATGTAGACGACAGATCGAGAGGTCCATCCTTACTTTGCGTCCAGTAGAGTGTGTTTACACTGTCAGATTGTGGGGACACACTTTCCTTTTGGGGACAAAATGCAAGTTCTCATTACGTGAATCCTTATATTTTGTGGTGAAGACTTGCTTTAGGTTTAGGTTAAAGCTGCAGTGCAGAACGTTTGTCACCTCCTTCTGGCAGTGAGAGTAATTACACAAACACTGTCAATGCGTGCTCATGACATGCAGGGGATCTCGCTCACATGCCCCCAGTTAGCAGACAATAATTATACAAAACCTTTATGTAGGTAGAGTGAAAGTTATAGCTACATAGCCTACTCCAAAGGCCAACCAAGAGCAGTTACACGATATCTACCCTCAGTCCCTGCTCTTCTTTCAATGCTCTGCACGAGAAAAAGCTACACCAAGGGTTACTCAAGTATTTCTCACGGTCAATAGCTTTGTTTTTTTTTACTGTAATCCTTCCTCTGAATGCAGTTACTTTTGTATCTTAGCTAAACTTTTCTTGGATGCTTCTTAGGTTCTTCTTTTCCACCTAATTGTTGTAGCCTACTATGTCGCTACAACTGCTCCCCAACATGTTGACAGAACGAAGTCAATGTGAGTCATGTGACGATCAAGCATTTCAAACTTGTGTTGACATGACTATCTCTCTACATGGCCCTGGTTTAACTACCAGATTTAAATACTCTGATACACTGCGAAATACAGAGAGATTTACCTGGTGGTGATGTAATGATGTAATGTGAATGTAATGGATGCTCATTTATATGTAAAAGTTCCGCACTGAAAATGAATGTAAGTCAATGTAAGGTCCTCGGAAGTGATGGAAACACGACTGTGTGTGTGTGTGTGTGTGTGTGTGTGTGTGTGTATGCGAGTGAGTGAGTGTTTATGAGTAGAGATAAGATAATTACAGCAGGCACAGGGGTGTGGGGGTTGGGGGTTGGGGGGGTGCATGTGTGGCAGGTGAAACGTGGGCATGTTTGTGGCAGTGGTGTGATACAGCCTCCCACACACACACACACACACACACACCTCCACCCACTGAATCATCTCCTCCTGCCTTCCTCTTCACTTTCTCTCCTTTTCTTCTGATCTCCATGCAGAGGGCTCTAGGGGGTTATTTAACAGGCTTAGATAATGCCACACTAATGAAAACAAGACCACTGTTTCTCCTCTCTCTCTGCCTTTCGTTCTCTTTTTTTCTACTCTTTATTCCTCTATGTATCTCTTTCCCTTCCTTCTTTCACTCTTAAAGGCATTTGGCAAAGCATCCAACTCAGTGTCTGGACACTTATTAAAGACAAAAAGGACAAATTATTCAAATAAAGCAATGTAAGAATGCAATTCACAGATTGTACAGTGTAATTGGTGAAAAACAAGTGGAGCAAAATAAACATAAATTGGGACTGTTATTAGTTTGAAAAGGTCTGTGGAATCCTATTGCCAGAAAAAAGCGGCAATATTGGACGATGTAGAAATTCTAATTTTCTACAATAGCTGCATGTGACAACTATGACACAGTTACAATTACGGAAAGATTGTGATTATAGCAAATAACATGTGGTTAATGTATGGATAACACCTGGTGTTAGTTAGGCAACTAAAACTATCGGTTAATGTTGGGGAATGGCCGTGGTTACGGTTAACACAAAGGCAAACATCAATTGCAGGTCTGTGATGTGATACAAAATATGACCTGGATCAGTGCTAGGTAATGGCCCACATAGAAGAGTAAAACGAATAACTTCTATCCCATAGCATTATACTATTTATGCCACTCTGTACTGATATTAATTCTTAACAATAATGTACAAAAGGTAGACTTCACATTGGAACTGATGAAAATTGGTGACTTTTTAGCCACAGACAAAGTGTCAAACCAAATACATTTTGCAATACAAGCAATACAGGAGTATCTCCCACCTGACTACATACCAGTGTTGTGCACATTATCATACCACTGCCTTTTGCAGTACCCTCATTCCCACTATAGCCATGTCATTCTATTTGGACTATATTTCAACACTCTGACAATTGTATATCTGTTTATAGATGTTCTGTGTTCGTAGCATGAAGGCTACTCACTGTAACAACTGCAACTCACTGTGAAAACATGTATTGTATAATGAAAATAAAGCTGAACCTTAACCTGAAACAGTAAATCATTATATAGCACTCAATTCAAGAAAGTCCTTTTTTTATTCAATGACAAATAACAGCTTTACACCAGTTGTGAGTGATGTGACCGAGTGACGGGAAGAAGTGTGACAGAGATGGGGGAAAGGGTTAATTTGACAGAATGGTGGTTAGTGTGCTGCTGCTAGGACACAGTCAGCATGTGGGCACAGACCAGAGGACATTGATTAATGACAGCAACGCTGGCCCCAGAGTAGCTGGGCATGTGGAATGTTGAACATTAAAGTATTGAGGTGTTATTCCCAACACTTGATAGATTTGAGTTGCATGCTGTATTCCAGGAGTTCAGCGAAAGGTTTTGAAATGTAAAATGTACCCACTGGCTTTAGTCTCTCATTTTGTGCAAAGTATGCTAAATATATAAATATAGGATTGGACTGCTAATAAAGCACCAGGTGTGTAGATAAGCTGAAGCACATAAGGTACTGAAATAGAATATTTTATGACGACTTGCCATTTTTTATTATTCTTAAAATGTTCATTGTAAACAGTTTATAACAGCGTTGTGTTCAGTGACCTTGGTCTGACATTTTTTATTCAGGATTTTATCGTTCTATGTTGTTACTTACAGTTACTGTCGTAATGCTGACCTGAAATCGTGGTGCCTTTGTGTTCATTTAATTCTAAATTTCATAGGGTAGCAAATTCAAACTGACTTGCATTGACTGACAGGAGAGCTTTAATCTATGATTTGTATTAATATAATTCATATTAAATTAAGAATATTTAATAATTTAATTGATATTAATACTTGTGTTGCTCAAGTCACAATGACTGATGTGATATGGAGTAGAGTGGTAACTTATGTGGCTACTAATTATTATCATATACACAATTTGACCACAAATACAACGCGAGCCATATAACTGCAACAATGCCGGTTCAACCCCACCAGGTGACATTTGACGCGTGTGGGGGGGGGGGGGGGGGGGGGGGGGGGG
>JAVQJL010057174.1:0-13297 GCA_036024295.1 Nannoperca obscura
TTAGCCACGTTTACCATAGTGTGTTCTCAGACACAATAAAAGAACATCTTTCTTTTGAAAAACCTCTTCTCGTGAGTCGTGCTTTTGGGTCCAGTCCTTCGTTCCACCAGTCGTGACAAAGGTTGGGTTGAGTTGGCAGGAAAAGAAGGAGAAGAGATGGGGAGAATAGAAAAGCAATGTACAGTTGAGATCCGGATGGAAAGGAAGGACAAGCGAGGACATGGGTACAGATGACGAATGAAGGACAGAGGAGCTGAGGGATTAAAGAGGAGAGAGAAGAGGAGGAGATGAAGAGAGACTACGCAATCAGTCAATAGAATCTTACTGTGTGAGGTCTGACTAAGAATTCTAAAATCAATTCACCCTCTGGGACTCACAGCAAAGAGGCACTTCCCTCTCTTTCCCTCTTCCTCTGACTCTCTTTCAACATCTTCTTCTTTGAACTATAGTAGTAGCACACACTCTAGCTCAAATCTCCACCTTGGTCTCCTTTCACCTCCTGACTCGGAGCTGTAGCCAGCACTCCCTCTGTCAGCTCTTGACAGGAAGCCAAACTCCCTAAGCACACAGTGAGACAGTGTTGGTCATGGAATGTCAAAGGTCACACGACTGGCTTGCTTAATTAATGCTTTTACAGTGAGAAAGGTGAACAAAAATGATCTAATTGCTTGTTGTAATGGCAAAATTTGTCATTATTACAATTCTTATGATTTAATATGCTTTGCTAAATAACTGTACGTGATATCTGATAATGTGTACTCTCTTCACTTAGATAATTTGTGTCTGTGTCAACTCTGATGTAAGAGACAGCATCGGGTTGATTAGAAACTAGAGACAACTTGTTTAACCTGTGTTCTTATCCCAGGGTGAGAACACTGAGCTGGATAGACAAGAATAAGGAATGGAGTTGACTTGATATCTTTTCCTTTGCTGCTACGTGTTTATGAAGTTATAAGTATGTGACTACATCTGCCTTTCGGGGTCAGATGCTTCATATGCTCGTGGTGTATGAACTCTGTCTTTTCAGCTGAAATACAGAGTTGGACTGTGTGCATTCCTTCCAGTGAATTAGTCCTGCTTAGTGAAAACAATTTGTGTACCTCCACTTAGTGTTTTCACTTTTCTTCCTTTCTTTTTTTATTATTATTTGCATTATTAAAAATATCAAAAGACAACGATTTGTTGAATCATCTTTTATTTGCTTACCTCCACCACACTTGACTAATTAGCTCTTGTGTGTGTCAGTTAGCGAGCTAAAAGCTGCACAAGACAAGTTTCTCCTCCCTCCACCTTGAATGCAGTGTGACATGAGCTTTTAATCTCCTATCATATCTGTAAAGAAGCATGAAGCAGAGCGATCATTTTCTGTTTCATAACACAAAGAAAACCACTTTCTTACTGTGTGTGTGTGTGTGTGTGTGTGTGTGTGTGTGTCTGTGTGTGCTTGCTTAAAGTGATGAGCATGCACCGTGAAAATTTACATTTATTCCGACTGCTGTGCATGTTTCTGTAGTGAGTGCCAGGAGACTGGTGGGGGAATGCCCTGGAACTCAGGGCAAAAGCAACACTTACACACACACACATACACACACACACTAAAACACACCACACATGCACTGGCAATATGGAGTGAATATAGTCTCAAAATGATTTGTAAATGTGTATTACATGATTTGTAACTGAAACACAAGATTCGCAACTGATAAACCAGATTTGGTAACAAAAAAAAAGGTTTGTAACTGAAAACAAATGATTTAATGATGATTTAAAAATCTGAACCTTCAGTTTCTAAAAACTGATTCTTTTCGCTTTCTGGTCGCAGCTCCACAGATTCTTAAATGCATTACAAATCTTGTTTTTCAGGTACAAATCATGTAATACACATACAATTTTGACATTTTGGGAAATACACACATTCACTTTCATTCAGTTTGTCTTCTCATGTCTGTGCGTGTTCTGTTGAGCTACAGCAGGGGTGTGTCTAGTGGCCTGGGATGGTACCTGAGGTGGCCAATCAGATTTCAGGTTAATCTCTGCAGTTTCTTCCTTCAGTCTGATCTTCTGTCTCTCACTGAGAGTTCATCTCTGAGCACCATATTGGCCCAATCCTGAATTTAAACCCAGACCACCTGGGTGGTGGAAACAGGTCCTGACCACTAGACCATTTGTAGAGACCAGCAGATCTTGTTTTACTTGTTAATTATGAGACAAGCAGCTCAAGACAGCTCAACTAACAAAATGATGACAATATGCAGAGGTACGAATGTGGTCCCTATAGTAAAACTCAATGTAGTGCCTTTTATCACTTTTATTTACTGTCCCACTCATTAAGGTCGTATGTCAGAGATAAAAGGTGCTTGTCAGCAGTCAAATGTGCATTAAAAAGTCAAAGGTGGTGTCTAATGATGCTGCAGCACTTTGTGGGCGTTCTGCTTTGGTCGATGCTCTTCTTATGGCACTCGATGTTTCAGCACAGACAGTGCCATAAGGTGAGATATAGAGGTTCACTGACAAAAAGGAAGTGGATAGAAGAGAGACTCCACAAATTCAGAATTAATAATATTTTTCGTTTAAGCCCATGTCAATAAAAGTGAAAATGTCCCACACACGTACCACTTATTTGCATGTTCTGCTTTTCTACAATGCACCTCTAATCACAATTAAAAAGAGTCAAATCTAACATTAACTGTGTGAAACATTCAGATAAATTCATAATATAAAATTACACTGTTTAATTGATCTCATCAATCTGGATAACTTTAAATTAATTTGCCCCCACCAAGAAAAACGTTTCTAGAAGAAGTTTAAATAGCGGAGAAGTTTAGTGTTTCAGTCCGGCTGCAGAGAGTAATGTCAGGCAGTGTGGTGTAAAAAACTGAAGTCTCTTAAAACATTAGCACATTTTCTTTTCTTGTCATCCATTATTATTACTCATCAAACTGATAATTTAATTTAAAGAAACTTCAGTTGTTAGTGGTCACACAGAGCGGGAACTTTTTTATATTTATATTTTGTTTGTCTGCACTGAATTATAAGTGAAACTCCACAGCTGCCTGTCTATTAGCACACCATGCTGTCTGTCTGTCTGTGTGCTTTTGTCCGTCACATTTTATGTGTTTATTTGGCTTCCTCTCTTCCATTCTCTCCCCTGATGTGACCTGGCTTACTTGTCAGCAAGAGGTGATTGTTTTGTCATGGTTACATTGTCACCATTAAATTTTAAACACTCATTCATGCATTATCCATCTCTCCTAAAGCACATAGAAAAACAAACACACTGGGTGCCATAAGGCTATGCCTCTCACCTTAAATTACCACACCAGTGGCTTTCCGTATTTTAGTGCTTTTACTATTGAACTGATCTTCAATTTGGTCTTTAAGTCACAAAAAATAAATAAAATGTAAAATAAAAAAAATAAATGATCTTATCACAATACAAAAATATTTTCAATTTTTATTTTCATTTGTACAGGCAATATATAAAAATATAAATATTTATATTTTACAACTAATCTGACTTTGTACTTTACTTTACTGTTTTGTATTTGTTGCATTTCTCTTCAATCATAGCATAGTGAGATAAAGACTTTCCAGTCAACCCATTGCTGCCTTAAGAGCTGCATGTTCAGCCAAAATAAAGACATGCAAAACAAAGTCAAGTCAGTTTTATTTATATAACCCAATATCACAAATTACAGAGGAAGGGGAGACAAGGAAAACATGCACACAACGGAGAGAACGAGAGAGACAAGAGGAGAGGCTGAATTTCCTGGAGGACGAAGATCCGGATCCAAAACATCTGGAATCAGCAACCGACAGCCAGGAGAGAGAGAGAGAGAGAGAAAACGAGAGAGACAGAGAGAGAACGAGAGAGGTCTCATGACAGAAAGTTTACAATATTCTCGTCGGCAGGATAAACATGGACTTTAGTACAAGGCTTAATAGATTCATTTATGTGAATCAGTATAATCAATTTGTGTATCTGAGTTCTTGTGTGTGTGATGAGTAAAAAAAAGTGAATGGTAAGTCACAGAGCTGCAACAAGCTTTCTCTCCAGAGGAGATTCTTGTGGGAAACACATAAAGAGGCCAATTGACAAAGAGGAATCATTTTCCTGGTGTCAAGTAAGTTTGTTTGTTCGTAGAAAAATGAGACAATCCTGGTGAAAAATAGGGCAGTATTATATGTGTTGCTTTCATATTTGGTTTAAATTAAATAGAAATGATGAAGCTGCGTTGGAAAAAGCCATCTTTCATTCTATTCAAATGTAAACAATGAGGATAGATACACACATCTTTCTAGGAATCTTGCTAAAATGTTCCCGCTGTTAGTTTCAATTGTTCCAAAAACAGTGAGTGTTTGACTTTTGTGTTGACACTGTTAAAATATCCAAACTGTGTTTTGCATCTATTTCCTGTATTTCCTAAGTTGTACCTCTCAGCAATTGAGCAGCATCTGCTGTGTGGGCAGCAGCCCTTCCAAGTAAACAAGGCTCTTATTAACTATTAAACACTTCACAGCAGGGACCGCAAAACACACACACACACACACACACATAGTACACACACGTATTAACACAAAGATACACAAATGCAAGTACGCTGGGAGGAGTGGGTGAGAGTCCCAGTGCAGAGTCAGTGGCCTCTTTTTTCCACCAGTCACAGTGAAATTGGATCGCTCTCTCCATCCCCTGAAAGAAGGTTGTACACTTAAACACTAGCCGCTCCACGTCCCTCTTGGCCTCTAATGGATGGGCAGATGAATGACTTTGTAAGCAGAGTGTGAGCCAACCTGATTCAGCTCCACTACAGACAACTGAGACCTTGAGACATGCCCTCTCTAGTGTGTGATGATCATGTGAGTGGTCACACAAAGCACCTTTTAGCTGGGTTAAGGACAAGTTTACTGAATCTCTACAAGTTACAGAAGTCCTGGACTCTGACCTTTGACCTGCACATGTAAAGTCACAATAATTGTTCTTACATTATCATCAGAGACAAAAATGCACCTCCATCTCTTCCTGTTTGTGTTTTCCTCTGAGCCCTCTTTTCTTTAGAGAACACAGAAAGGAGAAAAGGAATGTGAGATCTTGCAATGTGGCACCACAAGAGGGCCCTGTCACACAGTCAGAGCATGTCAATTAGGAACATTAATAAACAGCAGCTCCAGAGCAAATAATTACAGTGTAGTGGAAGGTTGACTTATCTTAAATCAATTACTGTACATTTCAATTGCAGAAATACATTTATTAGGTTGGCTGCAAGGCTGCAAATATGAATTATTTTCATTTAGTAATCTGTCAATTCGTTTTTAATTATTGATTCAATGTTTATGTTAGTGAAAACTGCAAATCACAAGTTCTTTAAGCCCAAGACAACTTCTTAAAATGTCTTGTTTTGTATGTCCAACAGCCCCAAACCCAAATATATTCAATTTACAATTATATAAAACACAGACATGCAGCACATCCTCACATTTGAGAAGGAAGAGCTAGAGAAACTGTAACGTCGTGTGCTTGATTAAATAACTAAAATAATTAATTGATTGTCTAAACTGCTGTTTGATTCTCTGCTGATCAGCTAATTGATTAATTAACAAATTGTTTCAGCTCTATTGTGTTTCATTGTCAGATTTTTCAATTTCATTGCAAGCAGACAACAGACTGACTGTAAATGAGGAGTACATTTGTACAGTATGAGGCAGAAAGGAGGCTGACTTTGGTCAAAAGTGTGTGTATGTCAACTCTAAAGGTGAAAAGTTTGCCTTGATGTTGTCATTCTCCACCTCTCTCCTTGCCGCAGGAGCAGCCCATTGAATGACACAGAAACTAGCTCACCCGGGAAGGAAATTCCCTGCTTTGCCAAAGGACGTCAGTCCAAAGTCCACTACACCAGCTGTGTGGTTCTGTGCATGTGTTTATGAGAAAGAGGAAAGAGGGGGACTGTGTCAATAGACGCACACTAGCTGACTCCCTCAAGCATACCGCAAAGCATCAAAGGCTGAGTTTCATACTGATACTCGCAGCAGTTTGTTTATATAAAAACAATCCTCCCTCTCTTCCTTTCTCACTGCACATGTGGGCTTCTTTAGTAATGCAGGTCTGGTATAAAGGAGATGAAATCTCCTTTATACCAGATCTCCTTTGCTGAAATGAGAACTGTATATATTAGTAGTTCTGCTGAAGAATGACGCATAGGGAGGGGGAGGGACACACACACTACTTCACACACCATCAACCCTATTTGGACAAATACATTTTACGGATCTACACACACAAACACACAGTTGTAGAGGTGATGTAATAGCTTCCTGGAGCTGCTGTTTTCCACAGTGAATAGCTAAGTCAACTGTAGGACAGTACATACAGTGAATACAGAGCAACAAGACCCAAATCTATTTACACCACTCCCAATACTTATTACTTAATACCCAATGCTGTGTGTGTGTGTGTGTGTGTGTCATCAGATCCACCTCTCTGATATGTTTTATGCACACAAACATTTAGCAAAACACGTGACCTATATTTTTTAATTTCACAACAATTCTTAACCCTTGTGCTACCTTCAGGGTCATATTGGGGGTCCCATTGTTTTTACCCAGTGTCTCCTCCAGAGGGTAGCACAAGGGTTAATGCTATTTTATTCAAACTCTAGTCCACATTTGCCAGTGTGCTGCTGCCTCCTGTTGCAAGAGAGAAAAGATTTATTTTGTTTTCTTTACTGGAGATTACTGGAAATTAATTTCTTCTTGCAGACATCATGGATGTATTATGAGAACTGGATGAAAGACATTTACCAATGTGCTTATTCATTTCAATGAAGGTTTCAGTTCAGTCCGCTGCTGTGTTGTGCGGCCCACTGTACATGTAAATTACCATAATATTTCTCCATGGGGACTTTACATTGAGATGTTGTCATACAAATTAAATTCTTACAGTCAATTATTTTTTCCTTACTTTTACTTCCTGTACAGTGTGAGGATAAGGAGATTGGTACAGTTGAAGGAATAAATTAAATGGAGCTTAATATGAACACTAAATATCTCACTAAACCAAAGTAAATCACAGACCGATTTCTGCATTCAGAAAGTGTGGAGTGGGACGAGGCTGCGGTCCTGTTGTTTTGAGGCACTCCTTTATAAACTATGCAGTCTGACCTGACATGTCATCATCAGCCAGTTAGGCGGATACCTGTAGCCTTTGAACTAGTGAATGTGTTTCCAAATATGAAACTCTGTATGAAATTGCAATCTTTCTCAATACTCTGGTTATTGTTTACAGTACAGACTGTCCTTGGTATGAGCTAGCTACCATGTGAATGAACTTGAGTCACTTGCTGGGGGAAAAAAAGGGAGGAAACGTGCTGGGAGGTGATGCAGAAAAGTGGTCATTTGATGAATTTTCCCTGACGGTGACACAGCTGTCAAATTCGTTCTATTATTTTAGCTTCAAAAACAAAGTTTGTCTTTGTGTCTGTTTTTGTTTCTTTTGTAGGTCAAACTGCTGCCTGAGGGTACAACATGATCCTCCATACTTAACTTAAACCCCAGCCATTTAATACTACCTGCAACATGGTGAGCAGACCCCTTTGCCCTGATCTTTGCCTAACAGGAAATGTAGGGACATCCGCAAAGAGTAGAAGCTTTAGTCACTGAGCTAAAAGGCTCCACTTATCCTCCCCGTTTTATTGATTCAAATCACCCATGTAAATTTGAACATGATGTACAGGTATTTTATTTATTAATTACATTTTTGACAGAATTTTATCACCATAATATATGCTGAAACACATATTTCTGCAGGTCTAATATGTAATTGTGTAGCCTTCAGGGCATACAACCTGTTGCTCGCATGCCCTAAGTGGGAAAGGGACGTAATACCAAGCATAGAGGCCAAATGAGTCGTCTGCAGCAGAACTTTTGCTGCATTGACAGTGAGTGTGTTACCTGGAAATCAGAGCCGATTCCGTGCTGGAAATGCTGGGTCATTTCAAATCCCACGGCTGTACACTTGTGTCAGGGAAATATAACCTGGGTGGAGATTCAGAGGGGCCAGTGGTGAGTGTGGGTATGCATTTGTGGACTGGACTGCAACCTGAA
The DNA here is from genome assembly GCA_036024295.1 of Nannoperca obscura. Taxonomy (NCBI): domain Eukaryota; kingdom Metazoa; phylum Chordata; class Actinopteri; order Centrarchiformes; family Percichthyidae; genus Nannoperca; species Nannoperca obscura. Next base: position 8,098 of record JAVQJL010057174.1, read on the forward strand.
CCACAGGATGGTATATCATTGTTACTCCTCCCTGCTGCAGCCCTGTAGTCCAAAACGTGTTATTCCCCTGAATATAGAAACTGTGGCTGAAAGTCCTTGAGACCAGCACCCCCTCCCTCCCTCCCTGCCTCCCTGCCTCCCTTCCTCCCTTCCTCTCTTTCACTCTCTTTTTTTTCTCATGGTGAGTCTGGCACTGAGCAGCTCTATTGGCCTTGATAGAATTACAGTTGCAAAGTGCACAGCAGCTGGCACCCGGGATGTGGGTGAGAAAATCAGGGACTCTCCAAGACTCCCTGGTGGGCAGAAAAGGGAGCAGTGAGGAGAATAGATAACCAGCCTCATCAGACACTCACATCTCACATTTCACTTTCACATTTCAAGGACAAATGAGTTTCTGAAATGTGCTTGCAAGAACACAGTGAGAGGTGGTTATTACATGGTTTCAATGGGAGGAATGTAAAATTAAAGTCTTTAAAGGGAAATTTTACTATTTTATCTAACTCTGTATATTCTATTAGTATATTTAGTATGAAGTGTTAACATTTGTATGTATTTATTTATCAGATGTCTTTTGGTTAAATGTCTTCTTGTTTGTACTACGAGCTGACCAAATTTGTTTCGTAACTAACTTGGGTTGAATTGGCAAGTCAGGTTTGGGAACTATGAAACTGGAAATAACAATGAAAGATGTTTTAAAGTTGTACTCCACTGATTTTACACTTAAATTTAATGCTGATGCTCAGCCCGTGAAAACAGATGTATAATATCTTCTGTGGTTTTGGAAAAGCTTTTTTGGAAGTCTGAGGAAATATAGTTATATCAGGGTTATCAGGGTTATATCAGACTGTGTTTGGAAAATACAAATTAATAATGTAAAGCCTTCATTACAAACTAAAGGACATGCACATTCGCCAGGCATGGAGGGTCTAATAAATTACATTACTGAGTTGCTTTATAGGAAACGTAAGATCCAGTGTTGAAATGCCACACTGGATACTACATTTACCATGTACTCTGGCTGTACACTGACTTCTGGTCAATGACCTTTGACCCCTTCCCATTCAGTTCTTTGACTGAGTTAAATCTAATGTTCACAGATGGCTGATGCTGTATGTTTCCAGTGTTCATTCAGTCTCTTGTACAGAGTCTATTTCACCAAGCCAGCATTCCCCAGCTGTCACGTGTGACCTGTCCTGTTTTAAGGACATACCAGCAGAAATCTTTCAGTGTTGGATGGTTTGTGTGCCAACTTCTTATGACTTAAAGACTCTGGGGAGATGTTCTGGCAGCCCAACCACTTTGGGAAGTCCCACATGGCTGACTGAGGTCAGTCATGTTGTTATGTGATGATTTCATGAGATTTCCAAGGTACCAAAGACCAGTAACTTCCTGGAGTCTCAGCTGGTTGCCTGGCAACTGGTCCGGATCAAGAAAAAGTCTGGCACATAACTACCCATCAATCAGCAATTTGTTGTTTTTTTATATATTTTTTTGCACTGAAAAAACGACATACATCGTGTTAATAGGTGAGAGGTGGATATTGTTACCTTTGAGCCAGGTCAGCTGTTCCCCCCTTTTTCAAGTCTTTATGCAAAACTAAGTTAATATTTAGACACAAGAGTGGTATCAAAGTTTGCATCACATTTTTAACTACAGAGGTTTTCTAGTAGTAGAGTTGTTGGGAGATTTAGTTTGGTAATCACTTACTGAAAATACATTTCCTTGGGACTATAAACAAAGACATAAAACAAAAATCATAGGTCACTGTGGTCTCTGAGTGTCTGTTATGTGCTGACAGTCAGGCTGGTGGTTGAGAGAAGCCTTGTGTCTGCATGTGTCTGTGCATATATGCATTTGACCACGAGATTACTGATAATCAACGTAAATGTCAGCATGGTAAGAACCACGGGGTTTCCTTGGTTATGTCCAGGATGCAGCAAACGGATGTTATTCCAACCATGAAACCATAAAGGAAATATTTGATCCAGCTCTGAGATTTATATCTCAACTTAAACATCTTAAAGTTGTAGTTCCATACACAAAATACTGTTCAAGGGCAGAACTTTAAGTTTCCAGGTTCCCCCAAATGGAATTATTATTATTATTAACTCTGACATGTTTGTAGTCTTTAGGAAAGTGAAAGATGAAGGAGGAAGTTGGTCAAGTAGCATGAACGTTTCTGCAACAGAAAGCAACATGGTTTATGGGTATTGTGGTCTATATGTGGAAAAACACATGTGGAAACAATACCACTCGTATGAGAAGGTGGGGGATTTTTTTATTACGACTGTATCAAATTATTCTGTGTTGATATTTAGAGATGTGGCTTAAAAAAGGGGTTGCACTATACTGTAGGGGGATATTTGTTGTTGTTCCACTGCTCTTACTGCCACTGCTGCTACTGTTTTTCAGTAAGCATTGAGAGAGGATGATGATTAAAAATCCTGTGCATACATGTGTTCCAGGTCACCCAAATGTATTAATTAACACTTTCAAAAAAACATAAATTTGTCATTCAGGTGGTTCCTTGCAGTATTTTGTACATTTGCTGTCCTTGTGTATGTTGTGTATAGACTCAGCATTCTGCGCTGAAGGTCAACAAATACATTATTCAATAGATGCACATTTATTTCTCAATAGACAAACAATACAGTCATGTGGCATGTATTTTAAATAAGGAGCCAAAACTCTCACTTCATATTGAATGGAGCTAATGTCCACTTTTGTGGTCACTGCTGATTTCTCCAACATAAAACCCATAGCTGAAAATAAGGAGTTTCATACCTGTTCTCCGAGTGCTGTGGATGGTTAGTGAGAGTTAAATGGACAAAACTTAAAGTATCGCAAGAAATGTGAACTAAGTTTTGTCTTGTCAGTCCAAAGCATCATACAGCTTATTCCTCTGCTCTAAAGATCTTCATTGTTGTCTAGAAACTACTTAAAAAACATGCCACAGACGTTGGACAGCACTGGAGTATTGTTGGTTTGGAAATACTTTAGACATCACAGAAATATATATCAGTGATATCAAAATGATTGTTGGCCTTCAAAATGTCAAAAACACTCAGCACATTATAGCAGCTTGGATCTCAAAGCCACACAGAAATTAGATATAGAAACACAAATCTATAAACACACGCAGTATGACACAAATTCTGCTATTACTTTATTTGGAGAATACAAAAACAGATCTAGATCTTGTGATCTAGTTCACACAACAACTTGCAGAGTGTTCCCATTGTGACATTCAAAATAGTGAAGTGGTTATATTAGAAACACGAGGACTCCGACCAGACAATGCGACGACAATGTGCAAACAATCGTGTCGCACCATCACCTAAAAGATTTCAGTTCTACGTTGAGTTTCCATGGAGGAGACGCTAACTCAGTAGAAACACATAAATACTAAAACAGGAACATAAAAGAGTTCCTCTGTGCTATTTTTGGACACAAAGCGAAATGTGTCTGTCTCTGGGTCGAGTCTATATAATAACAGTAGCCAAATATAAATCTCTATTACCTTATTCCTGATTTGGGACGTACAGCTTTGACAGAAGCGGATATTTAATTCAAACACCACTTGATCTGAAGACAAACAAGATTTTTCAGTGAGTGTGTGTATGTAACAGTTGTCATGTAGGTGGGGGATGGTGATAATACTTTGATTAGGGGAAATTCAGTTCACTAAATGCCAGATCTTTACATACAGTATAAGAGGGGAATTCAAATTGATGTTTATCTTCTGAACTGAATCATAATGAAATGCACTTCTAGCAGGAAAGCAAAATAATTCACAATTGTGCGATTGTTAGACTCCCACCTACATTAAATGACACAAACACTGACATTCAGACACAAAGAAAAATTGTACCCATCTAAAATATCTTCTTTCAGAGTCACTCACTTTGTGCACTTGTGGCCTCTATTTTGGATCTGTGCATGGGAATCCCCATTTTGGCTTCCATATCACCATCGACCCCAACTTTGTCATTGCATTAACTTAGCCAAAGAATGTGTGGCAGAAAGGAGAGTGTGGGAAAGAGAAAATCAGTGAGATGAGTTGACTTTTAAAGAACGATTCAGAAAGAATGCTGGGCAGGTGTCAGAGGGGAAGTGGTGGTTCAAAAGTGGACATGAGCAAGGATGGTGGGTGTGTGTGTGTGTGTGTGTGTGTGTGTGTGTGTGTGTGTGGTTGGAGAGTGATGGGACCAGACCAGCGTGATGGAAAGCCCAGCCGACTGCTAACACAAACACACCAGGGGGAGAGAAAGAGAAGAGAGGGGGGATGGCAGGGAGGTTAAAAAGGTGGGGGATGAATGATAGAGAAAAGAAGAGTGCTTTGTGTCAGCTTTACAAGGATGACAGCTGTCATTAAGATGCTGATGTTGACCAGGATTGACAGGGCCGAGGGAGTTGTTTACACTATAGTCCATTATAAAGTTTGCTCAGCAGAGGACAGATCAATTTTTTGTCCTCCCTGCTCGCCCGGGCCCACAGAGGAGAGACTTGTCCTGGGAAGGTACGGGTCTGTGAGTGGAGGGGCTTGGAATGATGATTTTGGAGACGTTTCACAGATTTAGAAAGAGTGTGGTGTGTGTTTGCATCATTACCATAATTGAGAGTGAGTGCTGAGAGGGCATGGGGGGGGGGGGCACTCCCCCTCCAAAATCCCCATTTGAGAAATTATGTGAATGAATGAGAGGAGAGGCGTAGCTGGCTGGACTCCACGCCCCTGAGCAACAGATGGGGTCACACAGAGTAGATAAGGGACTGGTGTGAGTGTGTGTGCTGGTGAGCTTAATGCTGTGTATAGGTTGGCACGCTCACAATCACTGTTTGGGCTACGTGCCAAGCAAAACATGGTCCACCTTATCTGGTAGACGTCTACCGGAGACAAGCATAGGATCATGCCAAAGATGGTAGACTATTGTGTCTTTTGTCCTTGCGTGGCTCTGTTTTCCTCCTGCTTAAAATGTTGAGTTGTTTAGTAAGTCTTTGGCTGCCGCTCAGCAGAGCAGCCGGCGAGGCGAGGTTACTCCATGTCATTGGAATCTGTGCACAATGGACCCAAACCCCCCTCCTCCTGAGCACCAGCTCCTGAACTCTTCTGTGGGAGCTCTGGTTTTATTGACCACCCCCCACACACACACACACCCACACACACACACACACACACCCAAACACAACACAACAGAAGGGT
>JAVQJL010057183.1:0-15239 GCA_036024295.1 Nannoperca obscura
TGTCTTGACTCTATTTTCTATTCATTTCACAACGTATGGTGGTGAATAAGTGTGACTTTTCATGGAAAACACAAAATTGTTTGGGTGACCCCAAACTTTTGAACGGTAGTGTAAGTCTAAGCTGCATCTGCCTTCAGGTTGAAACATATGTTAAGGTTCAAAGTAGCTCAGAATTGCCCTTAAGTACAGTAACATAGTTAAATATAGGTGTATAGAAACTTTCCATTGTGCATGAAAGTAACCAAAATAATTTTAACAAAAAAAATAAGTCAGAAAATACTGTTTTTGTATTACATTTGTGGGAATTCATGACCACGAGTGGACTGCAGTTTCTTGAAAAGTGTTTCTAATATGTTGTTATTTACATTGGACAAAAATATTACAAACACCATACATTTCCCAATACTGAATATGAATATTAAATATAACAGAAGCCATACAGCGGTATTGCTCTGTTTACTGGGTGTGTTAAGTATAAAACTGTGATAGAAACAATGACTTACCTTCACTTTATGATAACAGAAATCAATGTGTAGCGTCGTAAAATCAAAAAGCCGATTGTTTTTGATAGTTTTGAGACTTGTTTCTTGGGTAGTTTTGTGCTGAGTTCACTGAGTGATCAGGAATGAAGTGAGAATTCCACACAAGCTAACTGTCGCGTTGACGTTCTAACCGCGTCATAATAACGTTAGAACGACAGCCGAACGCAGCATACACACACACACACACACACATACACACACACACACACACACACACACACACACACACACAGTCTGAATTACATTTAGCCGGGTTTATTGCACTGGGTTATTTAGTTGGTGCGAAATTTTCAAAGAAAGAAATTAAGAAAATAAAATCAAGTATAGTAGAAAAATGACAAACAAAATAGACAATAGAAAAACAACAGAGTTAGTATTCCTAAAACCAGTATACAGGTTACTGTAATATCATTATTGATATTGCAGTAACCTGTATGCTCAGCAGCTGACTCCTGTAAGTGGACTGCTGCTGCCACCAAGTGTTTAATGTAAGGTTATGCACACAGAAAAAAAGGAGGATAAGGAGGATCACATCATGGATTGTTCATCCATTATGTGATCCTCCTTATCCTCATTGTGAAGACAGATACCTTTTTAGTTAATCATTGGCCCCAGTTAATAAAGCTGCTAATCTTTAAAGGTTCACTGTGAACTTGTGATACTCAGAAGTGAGTTACTTACTTTGCAGCCTTTTATTGATCTCCATATAGTAAAATATAGCAATTACAATCCTTAGCTGCATGTGGGGCCTTTTTGGATTGATGTTTTTGTAGGTGCTGACCCATAAAAACAGGCAAAATGTATGGCCCTCTGTCATACTGACCTACAAGGGTTTTCATCAAGTTTCACCCATGCTTTAAGCTTTATACATAATTCCAACATATGTTTCCCATTATTTAAATGTAATAGCTTTTAACTAACTGCTTGTTGATAACCACAACATGGAAACAAAAATCAGAAATCAGAAATACACTGTTCTTCTGAAAGAAGCTGTAGTTCTGCTCATATGATATACATACATACAGAAGTTTCTGTCTAATAAAAGATGCATAATCTGGACTATATTTTTGTTTTTGTTGAAGTAAACAACATAAAAACCTGTTTAAATGTCTATACGCACAAGGCAATTTGGAGAGAATATTACAGAGATATAGCCCAACTCCTGTTTGTGTCTTCACTGTCAACTTTGTTTCAGCGTATGTAAAGATGAGTGCTCCTGACAGCAGTGCAGGAAGGTTCAAACTATTCACTCACTAATATAAGAAACTGAAAAACCTGTTTTGGGGTTGCATTTTGGCTCAGTAGCAGGTCACCTGTTGTAAATAATTAATGTACTCTCCATTCAGAGTACAATGAATAAGACCAATTGTTTACAACCTGTTATCCTAAGATTATAGGTCCTGTGCTGCTATTTCATTACAAACTTTACACTAAAAAGCCAAATACAAGCAGTACAATTAGACACATTTATGCAGAATGAATGTGACTTATGCTGATGTAATTTATGTGTTTGACCAACTGTCATAACACAACCATTCTGGCTGTAAATCCCTAAAATAAAGAAGTGTCTGCTTATTACCCCTCTTCGTAGGTCCAATTTATCCATGAGTTGTGAGCAGTTTAAACCAGTTTTGGCTCATTTTCTCCTCTTAAACCTCTTAGATTGTTTCATCTGAATCTGAAGGTGTTGGAGGCCTTAAGAAGTAAAACTATCCAATATTTCAAGAACAAAAGCATAGATCAGAAAATGTCAGGAAAAAAAAAGGAATCCAAAATTGAGTTATTTTTCTTCTTCCCTGTGGCATTAATCATTTTGCAAACTCTCACATTCATCTTGCAACACCTTGCAGGAGTCCCGACCCCCAGGTTGGGAAGTGCTGCAGTAGAACACTATTTTGGCAAATACTTATGAACGTCCCATTTTAATAAAGCTATAACAACAACCAAATACACTTCTTTTGACCTGAACTGCAAGAAAGAGGACGTGAGAAAAACCTTCCCTCCCTACCTGTCAGCATAACTCTACAGGCTGAGGTGGCCTCCGGTAATCTGCTGGTTGATTAGAGCAGGATGCCATGCCTTGGGAGGTACACGGATATTCTCTTGTCATTCAGTCACAGTGTTTCTCACAAACAGCTTTGAGGGAAAAGTGCCTCCAGCATATCCATCAGTCTGTGCTGGACCACCAGGGAAGGGCCTGTCAGCATCCAGACATCTCCACACAACAAAGATCTACCGCATCCAAATTCAACACAGTGCTTTTTGAGCTGCAGCAGAGACCTTGATGAACTGAGCGATGCTGTATGTGCGGTGGTGTGTTTGAGACACACACAGAGAAGCCTTGGTGCTACTTTGCTGTCCTTGTCCTGTTCTTACGGAGACTGGAGGGCCACGCTCGCAGGGGAAATGCTGATTCATCTTTCTTTCCAAATGTCTCATTCATTTTTCAGCACTGCCACACGCCTGCTGCCAGCTACATGAATAAAGTATATCTAGAGACTCTGCTCGAGCTCAATTGCAAACAGATATGAATGTTTTATGGGTGAAGTTAAACTATGCGCTGTAACTGTGGGGCATTGGACCCACACACCTCTTTCTTTATAAACACATACTATATCAGGCAGACAGCAGGCTGGAGCAGCATGCTGCTCAAAATCAAAGCTTTTGCACCAGCTGTACTCGTGCTTACAGTCTAAACACACCTGGGTGCCACACAGAGCTCTTCTGTCAAACAAGGGAAGTTGTTCAGTGTTGTTGTAAGCTGTGTGCAATCCTCTTGAAACTGTCCTGTTGCTACAAAAAGCCATATAAAAAGCGGTGAAGTTGATTTTCAAGTTGACAAACACACATGCATACATGCTGCTAGGGATGTCATTTAAAAGCAGATTATGTAAGCGCGTTGGTGGAGTTTTCTGCTCTGGTGGCTCTGGGTGCAAGCCAAACATGTAAGCCACAGCCTGAAGCACAACTTATAGATCAGTGTCAGCAGGCCACTGACTGGTGTTGGATATGTGTCTATGTTTGTAATGGGGATGGATAGCTCTCGGGTGTGCGCGGGCATCCATGTGTGTTTAGACAGATACACATTAGAAAAGGTGCTTTCAACTTTTCAGCTGTACTGTTGCGCATTATGCATAAAATGAGTCAGCTGAAAGTCAAAAACATTTACAACATTTAAAGCGTATGCAAAAAAATTGTATTCATAGAAAGATATCTGAGCAAGCCTGTTCTTTTGCAGTTTAGCCTCACATCAGAGTCAAACACGTGTATATGTCTCTGATTATGGAGCGTTTGTGTCATGCTCAAAGGTGTGCAAGTGGCATTTTGGCCAAAACACAGACTTTTTTTCCTAACGGGTCTGTGTTTAAAAGTCTGCTTTTTTAACGTCTACACATGCTGTACAAAAGATGTGGACAATATTCATGTCTAAAGAATAATGGAAATCAAATTGCTTTATCAAATGAAAGCCTTCACAGTTTTAAAGTGGATGTGATGCATCGCAAAACCAGCTGACAGTAGGTTTTCTCCTCCAACTGTAAGATTATAATTATAGACAACGAAAAAAACCCAAGGTTGTGAGAACCTTTTGCAGATGTATAATGACTAATACAAGATGGCAAGCTTGTCAGGGGAGAATGCAAATAGGCTTTGTGTATCACATATTTAATCATTCACTGTGCTGAATCTGGCTTCCTGAAAATATTCTCCATGACCTGACCTAGAAGTGCAGCTGTATTGCGATTTGCATCTCATCAAGTCAGAGCAGAGTGTTTTCTGTCTTTGCAGGTAGAGCGTTGAGTCATAAAAAGGAGACACAGCTCCTCACTGACTTTTATTATGTGCAACAGGAGTTTGGCGATGCAGAGACACACCAATTTCCATGTCTAACTCGGAATAAGTGAACTGATACCATATGTTGAACATCATATATTCACCACCTTGAATCTTTGAAGAATTACCATTGCCAATCAGAAACAGAGTTTACCGTCTATGTGAATGAGCTGTCAATAAAATATCATCAACTGACGGAAACGGGCTCACTGAGTCAGGCGGCTAGCTATGCCTGGCACTGGCAACGGTCTGAGCACTCCCAAGTGCTTTTCATATTCTGGTAATAAATTGTGACCAAAAAAAGGTTATGTCTGCAATCAAGACATTTAAACACTCCCCTAAGGGAACAGGTAATAGTGAACCATCCTGTTGACAACTTATTTATAGCTTCCTGTAGCTGAGAGTATCGCCTTTGCCATAAACAGACCTCCTCTTCCTTGTGGTGGAAAAGACGAGCAGTTTTTCCCCCCGTTCTCTTTTCTCTACTTTTTCAGTCCTCTTTTTATCCCCAGTATGAAGCGATTGTGGCAAGCCCTTAGCTGCATCTGAGGACTTATTGGATTGATGGTATGTTTGCAAGTAATGGCCAATAAAAACAGGCTATGACAGGCTCTGCCATACTGACCTCTAAGCTTCAGTAGTTCAGTAGTTAAGGTTGACACATTCCAACACATAAGTGGGTTATATTTCAAAGAAAATTATACAAATAACAAAAAGAGGAACGTGTAAACTTCTTCCTGTTGGAAGGTTTTTTTCTGTCAGTGTTGATGTTTCCCCAATTGATTCAGATACGAAACTTCCCTGTACTAGATTGTATCGTCTAATGCCCTGATAAGAGTTTGGGAACATGAAGCAGCTTTGATTAAAACACAATGATAAGAGACGGATAGATGAATCACTAATAATAGAAAAAAAGGTGGCAAAGAAGTTGGATACAAGAGCCACTTTCCACATGCTGTGTTTCTGCAGGCAGTAAAATAATCCCAAAACTTGAGTTAAAAAAAAGAAGAAGAAGAGAAAGCTTCAGGTTGGTTTCTTGTTTTGTTTTGAATGTGTGTTTCAGTGAAAAGGGAGGAGTTGGAATGTCCTCAAGCATGGCTTGTTCAAAAAAAAAAATCAAAAACATTTAACAAATACAGGAGAACACTGAGTTGCTTGTATCGCGCACAGTTTGGTGTGCTACCACTAGATAGGCAACACGTTCAGAAGGCATGTTTTAATGATGTTTGGTCTCAAGGATACTGTCTTTTTCCACTTATGACACATACATTCATGCTGCTGCATGAAAAGCAGCAGCTTCCCAAGGGTCAAAGTGTTACTGCTTACGTTTTTTTCCTTCGGTTAAGACCTTATAGACTATAGGCCTTTCAGCTGCTAGTGACATACCAATACTTACTGCCTAGTCATCCAAAAAGGTGGATAATGTGGATCTTTAATTTTACTTGGATGCAGGATTAACTGAATGATTGGTCTACCCATGTGCTTCTTCTCATGTTTAACGACACTTAAAACACACCACTCTCAAATTTAAATAATCATCATGTCTAGGTTTTTCTTTCTTTTCTCTCATATTAATAACAATGAAAGTTATAGAACAGAGATTCTTGTGTGCTTCAAACTGCAAGGTTTGACCTCTAGTGTTTGATCATGTGTGCTTTACAATTATAATACAGATACTATCTGACTGTTGGCTGGTAAACTTTTAAATTCTGACTTGGTCATAGTATGACTTGTGGTAGGCCTACATTATTAAACATCACTCTGTTACTCTTAGGTTAAGCTTGCTCTTCAACACAGCTCAGGCAACATCTTTAAATTAACCAACCAATGCAAAGATTAATATATAGGCAATGTGGTCCAAATGTGTCTAGTCAATATCACTGGCAAAGACTCTTTGATGGACCCAAACAGCATTTAGATGCAGTGACAACATTTTTGGACTGTGTATAAGAGGATGGGATCAGTTATGGTATTTCTTCCGGGTTGAGGCAGTGAAGGGAGGGATGAGCAATGATGCTGCCTCTGATTGCACCGCACATCAGCAGCCAAGCGCCACTCTCTCTCCCTCAGCTCTCAGTCAGACAGACCCAGGCCAGGCAGCGGCAGCGCGTCCGCCCGGAGAGAGAGAGAGAGAGAGAGAGAGAGAGAGAGAGAGAGAGAGAGAGCGCGCACCGCACCGCATAGGGCTACTGCCGTGCCGACTGAACCGCAATCACATTTACGGTCTTTCCAAATGGATGTCTCCTCTGATAACGCCTTTTGACACTGGACGGTGCTCTCGTGGCCGCGTTCAACGCGAGAAACACCTCATCCCGGGCGTGCTCTTTTTGAGGTAACTGGTTTGTCTCGACGACACAGAGAGGACCACACTCCCCCTCCCCCCCCCCCCCCTTCTCCCCTCATCGTTAGCTCGCTAAGCTAGCTAGCCCGCTAACTTAGCTGTGATACTTTGTACCGTATCGGCGTCCGTTTTCTGCCTCGTAGCTAGCCTGCGGTCTGTAGCGCCACAGCGGCGGATTGAGGTGCCCCGTCACTCTAGGTAAGAGCAATATATGGGGAAAAACACTGCGTTATAATTGTTTTGTTTTTCAGCCACACTGTCAGCCGCCGTTTCTGAGCAGCGAGCCACTAACGTTTTCTAGTAGCGGCAGCAGCCCGGCGCTATGGCAGGCGAGCGGGGTTCTTGTTGACAGAAGCAGCCAAGCAACGGGGACGTGATGCGACTCGCCGTTAAACACACAAATGGTGACTTTACTTCCCAGTTTATTGGCCGATAATTGCTGCTCCACAACCAGCCTGGTGGCATATTTGTTAATTGAAAGAATGACAATTTTGTCGATAATAATGGTGCCTATAAATACTTTTTTGTCCATGTTATGTTCGCGTTTACTCTCGATTTGTCGTGAATGGGCCACTGCCGGGTTAACATTATCTCACACTTGCCGCATTTGACTGCAGCCAGTTTTCCTAACGGTTCATTCAAATGACTGCTTGAGACAGTTATCAGACAGCCTGCCTAAACGTCACCAAACAGATAAAAAAGCAATCTATGTTTCAAGTGGAGCATAATGGTTTGACTTGTACGTTTACTCTTCCTGGTGGACGTTTCCTGATTTATCTCTGAACATTTCAGTTTTAGTGTTGCATCACAACCTGGAAAGATGAGCTGTACACCCGGAATTTAACCCCTAGTTGGTGCTTGTTGTGTCTCCTGTGTCCTGACAGAGGTCAGATGATTGAGCTTACCGTGATGCATGTAGGAGGAAAATAACTAGTGCCCAGATTGAACCACTTTTCCTTCCTCGTTGGGCTGCAGATTTCTAGGGCCATCCCCCTCTGTTGAACAGAGTTTAATTACATTTCGTGTAATTCAATCACTAAGAGACCTTTTTATAAGGTTTGGTTGAAGCTTGTGGGGCCTGACCTGTGTGTGTGTGTGTGTGTGTGTGAAAGAGACTCATTGAGTGAGTGAAAGAAGAGAGAATGAGTGTGCACGAGTGATCATGCATTAACAATGCTGTAATTATCTCAAGAGATAAGAAAATTGATTCACTATCAATCCTGCAAGAGTCTGCAGTTGTAGAGCTGATGAAGATGTAGGATTGACAGGGAACCAATTAAATTAATCTGTCATGTTTCTTAAAGGGAGAGAGAAGAGGAGCATGTATTATTTATCCTGTGTGTGTGTGTGTGTGTGTGTGTGTCGTTGCCTGTACGTGTGCAGTAGGAGAACATGCTGTGTAGCTGGAGGGAAGCTGCTTTACCTTGGTGCTACCTGTAGCATTGATCCCATGGTGCCTGAGCATGAGCTTGACAGCTGTGATCGTGCTTTAAACAGCTGTGTGATACAGCTCAACTACACCAAAGAAGCACTGACTTGTCAGTATCATAAAATAAAGCTTGTTGTTGCCTTGAAATGTATAGAGTACATGTGATTTGCAAGTTCTCAGCACATGTGTTTTTCCTGACCTGCGTTGTATGTGTGTCGAGTTCAGGACCTTGCCTCAGAGCTGTATATCTGAACTCAGCCCTGTGTTAAGGCATGACTGTCCAGCATTGAAAGGAAATGAATCATGTTCCTCATTTCAAGGCCGTAGAGTTGGCATGATGCGTTTCCTGGCCTGTGTGTGTGTTGACTGTGTGTTCAGGCTTCAGCAGATGTGCCTGCTTTTGTGTGTGTGTTTGTGTGTGTGTGTGTGTGTCCCACTGCTCCCATATTTCTGAGGGCTCATTTGTGATTTTTACGCATTGGGAACATTTTGACCGATCTTTGGGGCATAGATTTAGTTAGAGGTGAGTATTTGGATTACGATGAAATAAGGTTCTGTATCTAAGAAGTGAACGACATCAGCGGGGGCCCTTAACACGTCACTGTGGTTTTAGCGCATTTAGAAGGTATGTGTAAGAAATAGGTAATAGGTTGTGTGTATTTCCAATGTGTAATGGTAATACAGGTGGTAATAATCATGATAATAGCATGCTTTGGAATGTCATTTGTTTAATCTTGACAAAACTGCCAATTATAAAGCACATTGTGCTCGAATGCAAACAAGATGTTTAACCTTTTTCTATGTTTTAAATCATGGTCAGAAATTAGTAGACATTTATTTTTTCCCCCCTTGATTTTGCTGCTCAGTGTAGTAAAGTGAAAGATGTAAAGGTGAAAATCTCAGATATCCACTGTGTTTTGTGTGTTTTGGTATTTGGTGGTGTTTTGGAGTGTATGTATTTGTCATAGAGGGTGGCAGTGGTGCATTTCTTGCTACGAGCTGGCCTGGAACAATAGCCCTATTCTGGCCCATGTCTCCGGAGGGAGGCAGCAGCATTCGGCGTTCCCGGCACTCTGTGTGCCAGCAAGGCTCGGTTTGGGATTGGGTTTCCACAGCCACCTGGAGCTCGGAGCACAGGAATGCCATTGTTCCGCCTTCTAGACTATATAGCCAGATCAGACACGCATGCAAACACACGCATGCACATAAACAGACACATGCATGATGTGTTCACACTTATGCAAGAGGAACTCCTACCAGCCTGCCTGTCCACCAAAACTTAGGTCACCCTACTTTGGTACGTTGTCATTGCTTTCATAAATAGACTCAAGCCTCTGCCTGCACAGCCACCGAGACCTGACATTAGCAGAAGAGCAATATGCTTTTCTGTTAGTATTTTTAGCTGTAAAGCATAGTAAACATCCGTGAGTTGAACTTATTGTGGTTCCAATCTTTGTTCTGTTGTTTAACTCCGCTGATAATCTGCAACCTGCTCAAGACTAAAGACAGGCATGTGAAGTGAATGAGAAGTGGTTAAAAATGCTGAAACAATTGCTCAGGTAATCAGTTAGTTGATTGACATAAAATGACAGCAAAGTTGAAAAGCAGTAAATCCCTTTTAGCTGTTAATCAAGCAAGCTTCAGCCGTTCATGAGATCACTTTGGGAAATTATAACAAGCAGTTTTCTCTATTTTCAGTCATTTTCTAAACCAAACAATGAATCAAGAAAAAAAAAGAATAATTGAGGGATTAAGTGATCATGAAGATATTAGTTACTTGCAGACCAAAATGCAACCAAACTTGAAAAGCTGTGACCTTGAAATTCACTTTTAAACTCATTCATATATGGATAGTTGGTGCCACAGAGAAACTAGAGTGAAGCAACACCTCGTCTGTTATCTGTTCGAGCCGGCGAAATGTCAGTTTGACTTTGTTTGCTTTGTTGTCTTTTTAATCAAATCCTCCTGCACAAACATCAGCTGTCGGTAAGACATCTGATTACTGACTACTTTCCAGTTAGCTACTCCTCTTTTGTTGTGGCTTTTGTTTTCAATAATGTTGTCTGATTACAGCACACTTCACAGACTTATCGTCACACTTTCCATCAGCTGGTTTCTGCAATGTGGCAGTGCAGCAGAAAGCTGCTTTGCTTCTCGCAGATGCATCTATTTAATGTGACATCATTTAAAAGTATTTTTGGACTTTTATTAGAGAGGAGATAGTTTAGAGTGACAGGAAACGTGGGGAGAGATGTGGGATGACATGTAAAAAAGGTCCCTGGTCAAACTCAAACCGATGATTCTGTAATTACTTTCATTCGTAGGCCCTATTTATCATTTCTACAATCTCATTGAAAAACTGAGATTGGATGGCTACCTCTTTATCCTGCCTTTAGTATTATTAGATCAACTTTTCTACTCTGGCAGCCTAGAGTGTAGTGCAGAGCGTACAGAAACTCGCGGCGGATGTTGATAGCTAGTTTAGCTAGATCAGATAGCAGAGACTTAAATGGTTGAACTTTAGACAAAGTGAGGGAGACAGAAAGCAGAGAGGGATGAGAAGGAGAACGGGAGAGATAGCCATCAGCGGCATTTTGTAGTTTTTATTTTCTCAGTCCTCGAGGGTTTGCAGGCAGGCAATTTTCAGTCGTGTGTGTGTGTGCATGCGTGTGCATGTGTGTGTGTCCCCTGGCTTTCCAGCGGGTCACATTAGGGATAGAGTTGCATAGAAGTGGGTCAGCCAGTGCCAACAGGGAGTCTTGCCAGCTCCCTGCTCCCTCTCAGGCTGGAACCAACTAAAGGCCAATGCAAACACAAAGCATAGTGTTCAGTATATGTATATGCATTGTTGGTAATTATTGGGGGGGTGTTTATGCGCAGACCCAGGGTGTGACAAGTGTGGGATCTTTGTGGTTTGTCATTAAGATAACATGTCCCTGCCCTTTTCACTGTACTTTGACTCCTCATAAACAGCTTTATTGGAAACTGACATACTGAAAAGCCGTGGTGGCAAGAAGAGCAGCAAGCCTAAGCTATGGCGCAGTATGCTTAGACTGCATATAGCCTGGCCTCTACAGATGATTCAGAGCCTGTAACACTCAGTGTGTCTCAGCTGGATGGACACTCTGTTTCTGCTGGCTTAATGATAAGGAAATAGGATTTAGCCCAGTATTCAGCAGAGGTTTATTTCATCTCCTAGCCGCAGTCTCTTACTTTCTGCATTGGTTCTCCTCTGACAATGAATTAATGGTGTATTTCTGTCCTGAGTTTATTTCTGTGTCCCTGCATTGTTAAATTGAGATGACATTGTGCGGTAATAAGTAGACTAATATAAGCATAGCACAAGACTGAATTTGAACACAATATGGCAGAGATCACACTTAACTTCTATCCAATACAAATAAAAGCTTTTTTAACAATGAGGATGTCTAGTGGGCATTGTCTGTACCCACTTTCTGCCCCCACTGGCTTGGTGTGCTAATATTGTTCTGTCGTTATTTACACAGCCTCTTCCTCACAATAAATAGCTTTGTGGAAGAACATTGCGGAAAGAAATCAAATCTGTGATGCAGGATTGTAGATTGGGATATCTGGGACTATGTGAGATGAAGGTTTTTTGGGAACATGAGGGTGAGTAAAATGCACACAAATCTGGCCTTTGTGAGGATCAAGACAAAGCAGATTTCAATATGTCTGCTGGATGTTGAACTCTTCTTTCGTTTGCATCTTGAGGACAATATCCAGTTATCTAATCAGAAATTGCAATTGACTTGTTGCAAGTGCAGTTGGCTTTTACTTAGTACTTCTAGTCATCCTATATGATGTGGTGGTTGACTTCATAAACAGATCTTGTGCTCGGATAGTACAAGGCTTTAAGAGGCACCTTGAGCGGAGTAAAATAATAGGGACTGCAACAGCTCAGCCTGGTAGCATTGAGTAACCCTCTACACTGTTCAGCTTGGCTCCAACAATTCCCTTCTTTGTGAGAGTGTGTTGTTCATACGACCGTATGTTGCTCAGAGCATCTGTTTCAGTCTGAGATATGACCCAACAGGAAAAGACATAGTTTCCATGGTGACAGCCCTGCTCCTGGCTCAACCCCCTCCCCACACCCGCCATAGGAGGAAGTGGAATATGTCCAATTTCTGCTGACTCGTGGAGAAACAATTGTGTGACACACACACAGATGTCTCTCCTCACGCTGGCCTGGAATGATTGTTAATGTGCCTTTTTAATGAGTTTGACACTGTTTGTTTGTGAGTGTGTGTTGGCTTCTCTGTCCAGCTCCTAGGCCTATTTGTTTTGTAAGACTTGAATGTCATTGTAATTTAAATCCCAAACAGAATAATACTTTTTGCAGTAACTAGCAATTCAAGGAAGGATATTTTGTTGTATGCATGGCCTTGCCAAGTTATACTTTATGGATCTTTGTGGGGATTTTTGTCCTCTGCATTTGACCCCAACCTTACTGTAGGAGCAGCAGGCGGCCACAGTGCAGTGCACAGGGGATTAACTCCAATTCCAAAGCCAGTGCCTCGGCCAAGGACAATGGCAGGATACTACCTACTGTAGCATGCCTGTCTACTGGTCAGCCCTAGTAGCAGGGTAGTAGTAGGGTTCAACCCCAGAACTGCCTTGCTGTGAGGTGACACTGCTAAACACTGATCCACTCTGCCGCAGTATTCACAGAGCTGCTAAATCAGAAAAGCCCGGAGAGGATTTATAGAGATTTACGACTCAATTCTCACAGCTTTCATCCAAAAAAAGAGAACCCTGTTTGTACCTGGATGACAGTTCTTAATTGGTCCTTGTTCACATTACTTTCACACGGAGGCCTTTATGACTTAAAGCAACGGACATTTAAAAGAAGGGTCGTTGTGGGGAGAACTCAGTTGTCTTGCATGATGCTGATTAGTTTTGGCCTTTATTAAGATTTAAAGAATTATGCCTAAGCTAGCTGACCATTTTGCTGCAGAAATTAATTCATTCAAGATTCAATTGCCTTCCAAACAAATGCATTGATGTACATTGTTTCCACAAAGAGAAGAAATCAGAAGTGACTAAACTGTCAAAGGTGTAACTTGCACTCTCAAGATCTTTTTAGATCATTAAATGTTGCAAGCGACCGTAGGCAAAATGTGTATCCCAAATGGAAAAGTGAGTGTGTGTAAGTGTACAAAAGGAAGAGAACCAGAGGAGGGCCCCTGCTGTGGCAGCTCTGTGCTCTGTCTTAGTTGGGTGACAGGGCGAGCTACCTGCCCCAGGCTCACCCTGACCAAGGTACAGCTCTCCCCTCTGGGCTCGCATACACACGGCCATCCATCTCTGGCTCTTATCTGCTACCAGGCCGCTACTCCAAGTGGTGGTGGTGTGCGTGCGTGTGTGTGGGGTCTGTGTGTTTGTGTGTTTGAGGACTCTTTGAGTGCAGTTGTTCTAGCCTGGTCACACTGATAGCCATATCAACAGTTACTCCAGGCTGATGGGCTGCAGAACAAAAGGCCCATTATTCTTGCGCACACGCACGCACGCAGGCGTGGGCTTGTATGCTAAGCCACCAGAAATTGCATTTCTACGAGCCACAAATGTCAGATGCACTGTGCTCATGTATCTTGGGAATGTGTATGTGTGTGCGTGTGCATGTGTCTCGTATGTGCTGCAGTGTAATCTGCCAAAGGCTGGGATGTGGGTCAGTGTGGCTGCAGCTCTGCAAGGAGAGACAGCAGCAGGATACTGCCTCTGTACTTACTGTAGGGGGACTAGCCTGGCAAAACAAATGTTCCACAGAAATGCAATACTAAGCAGGTGCCAACCTCCACTTGAGATTTTACTTTTTTAAATGTGTGCATTTTCACCCTGAAACACAGTGCTTTGGCTGTTGTTTAGTCATTCTAGCCTTTTTTCTGCATGTTCAAAATATTCAAACATGGGCATATATAACTGTGTGTGAGCTAGCCTTATTAGAATAGGGTCTACAGAGGCATAGTGATAGAAATAGAGATGAAGGGGCACCTCGGTTCACCTCTCTACAGCGGTCACTATCCAATAAAGGCAAAATGCCCAAAAAAATTATCTTCAAAAAAGGAAGATAAGAAATGGAGATGAAAATCTGTGTGGCTTCTTAATAAGGCTAGATTGGAAAGAGGATGGCCAGATTAGTCATGCCTGGAGCTCATACTGGATTTCGCCTGCAGTCATTAAGCCAGAGTTATTGCTGAACATTTGGAACTCACTATGAAAGCTTATTGGAGGTTATATGGTATTATTGTCTCTGTGCGTGTGCGTGCGTGTGTGTAGGGGCTATTGACCTCATGATTTCCTGGTGATTGATTATGCATTTTAAAGCTGCCAATAGGCTATCGAGTGTCCATTTTTTTTGAAACATGGTCCCAAACTGGCTCAGGATTAATAAGGACCGAGCGTTCAAACAAACGTGTAGGTTACATGATTCAGCTGCCAATTCCAGCAGCTAATAGAGGACTTTTTTATTTGTTGTTAGGTTGCCTTTAATGTCACTCTTTGAACAGTGAGGTAAAAAAAAAGTATTCTCCCCTGTGGAAGAACTACAGATTGCTTTTTGCTGAAGACTGATGCTGTATACATCATACACACTTGCAGTGACTCAGCACACTCGTCTTGCCCAGGTCTAGTAGATGGGGTCTCCAGATGTCTGCTGCACATGTATCATGTCATCTTAACTCGAGGCTTACTCAAGTTGTGCTACATTAAAAGCACTTTAATGCTATTGCAGTGTATGCAGCTAAAAAAAGTCTATTGAGCGGATAATGTGTTAAACCCACACTGTGCCGCTACACCACAAGAGGAGGAGATTGCATGCAGCGTAGAAATCCTAGGAAGTCTCTCCTAGATTGGGAATGTTGCCGGGAGCGTTTGAGCACACAGCTGGGGGCAGCTGATCCTGTTAACACGGCTGATGGCTGGAGCAGGGACAGCAGGGATATATGGAACCGAGAACAAATCACAAGCCTCCAGATGTCACCAAGGCACACAGAGATAGATCGGAAAGTGTGTGTGTGTGTGTGTGTGTGTGTGTGTGTGTGTGTGTGTGTGTGTGTGTGTGTGTGTGTGTGTGTGTGTG
>JAVQJL010057192.1:0-12684 GCA_036024295.1 Nannoperca obscura
CCGAGAGAGACAGAGAGCGAGAGAGAGAGAGAGAGAGACAGAGAGAGACAGAGAGACAGAGAGAGAGAGACAGAGAGAGAGAGAGAGAGAGAGAGACAGAGAGAGAGAGACAGAGAGAGAGACAGAGAGAGAGACTGTCTCTCTCTCTCTCTCTGTCTCTCTCTCTTCCTCTCTCTCATTTAAGGTCCCAGCAGCCCTGATCAGATTTCAGAGTCAGCCGAGTGTGTGTGTGTGTGTGCGTGTGTGTGTGTGCGTGTGTGTGTGTGTGTGTGCGTGTGTGTGTGTGTGTGTGGGGGATGTGAAGCACTGGCTGTTTAACAGAGCATCGGGGTCGAAGCTGTGCGCCGCTCTGTTTATGAACACATGAAAAATAACAAACCAGCTTCCGCATTTGATTCTTTGACACTTTCCTGTTTCTCACAGAGCTCTTCTGTCCGTCACTGCGCTCCCAACCGTTTCCACAGGGACGGCTTTCATTTCAGAGTGGGGGTGCCTCTGCTTCTGCTCTTGGTTTCCTTTTTGTTTGGAAACAGCTGGATGTCAAATGTCGCTATTATTATTATTATTATTATTATTATTATTAATGTAACTATTATTAAACTTCCAGTTTAAAACATCCTGTTGGAGGGTTGTTTTATGGATTAACCACCTCTTTGTCTGCACACATTGTGGAGTTCAGCTGATGTTAATAACACAGAAGGTAAATAAGCCAAACACACATTTTAAATGTACTAGCTAAATACAGAAAAGTGCAATTGTGGCCTGTTCAGCTGACACAAAGCACAACACCTGTCCACTATGTGTTGGTGTTACAGTAATTATGCATATTGATTAAAGCCTAGTTACAGGCTGGTAACCACTGGATCCAGTGCCAGAGATCAAGTCCCTCCAGAAACCTGCAGTGCTCTGAAGCCATTAGTGCAGAAGAGCCTACACACATGCTTATAATCAGTGTCGTGTTGTAGTGGCGGCCTCCTGCCACCAGGTGTCGTGTTAGAGTCAACAGGCAACATCAATACAGCCAGACCTCTCTGGACTGTTCGGGACACTCACTTGTGCAGGAGTGGTTTCAGAATAACATTCATTCACCAGATCTGCTTTATTTACTGACATTACAGAATCTTGCAGTTTCTTACATTCCAGTGTTTAAATGTTTTATTTAAGAGAGAAATCAACCGAACCGATCAGCACCATATCGACTCAATATGAAGCTTCCTAACTTTATTCTTTAAGTCCAACAAAAGAAACTGTACCTCCAGGACGAGGCTACATGCACAAGAAAACAATGCACATTAACAACTCGTCAAACAGCTGCTTCAGACTAGTGAACGGCCTCCGAACGGAACGATAGCCAATCACAGGTTAGCATAATGGGGTGGCGCCTCTGGACTGAATTATTACTTATATACACACATATAATAAATATATAAATATATTCTATAAAGACAGAGGTGTAGACTTTACATTTAGGGTAAAGTGTGTGGAAAATGTTTTACTGCATTAAAGAGCCAGACACCTCCGTCAGGAGTTGGTGGAGACCAAACACGGAGCTTTTTGGTTGGTTTAAGGTGATCGTATGTAAATAATAATAACAATATCAGATCATTTCTTTGGGGAAACCTGGCTGGTTGATCAGAGTTTAGCTTTTAGAGGTTGTTTCTAAACTAATTTCAATAACTGAGTGGTTTTTTTGTCGCGTGTCTGATGAAGGTAAGGACAATATGGCCTCTCTTGTTGCTCTGTTTTTGGGCTCCACCAGCTCCTGAGGGAAATATCTGGCTCTTTAGCAGCAGCAGCTCTGACAGAAGGAGATGGTGGTGTGTGTTCCCCCCCCTCTCTGTCTCCCAGCCCTTCATAAAGTTAGTTTTTCACAATATTGATTCTTTAATGTTTAGTTGATGGAGTGCTTTGTGTTGGTCAGCAGTTTCAGCATTTGCTGACGGTGTGCTGCCAGTTACTTCCACCTGCGTCAGGCTGCATACTCGGGTGTTTTCTGCAGCAGTTTTCTCTGCAAAGATTCGACCAAATCAGAAAAGTCCGACACCGCGGTCACAGGACCAGCTGTGGAAAGTGAGATGGAGATTTTGAATGCTTGTCTGAGAAGTCAAAGTCATTAAATGAACTTCCCAGGGAAAATGTAATTATTCTCTTGCCCTTAAAGGCCTTTGTTTCCATCACTGCTTATTGTAGCACAAAGCAAAGCTCACTTCTTTGCTCTGAAAGCCACCTACAGACTGAAACCCCCCCGGAGCCTTTTTTAAATTCATTTTCAGACACAAAATGATCAAGAGAACATACATCTGTGTTTGCAAATATGTTCCCTAACAAGCCCTCTGAAAGAGTGGATGTTAACTGTAATTAGGCTCAGGAACGTCTACAGTAATTGTACACCACCATGATCCTATATTCTCCCAGAAAGCATAATTAGCTGCTACTGACATGCTTGTGCAATCATCACAACACTCCTGGAAAAAGGGCTTTGGTGAAGGCAGAGTTTCTAATGCAGCAGGTTCATCATGGAGACATGATATTTATGTTTACCTGTAGTTAACACGCATTTAACTGAGTCGAATCTGTAAACCTCATTACTGTAACATTTCTAACGAGAGCAATCTCTAGAAGAACTGATTTACAGTACAATACATCCTGTTATTGAACAGTAATACTTCTAATAATATTATATATATATAATAGGAGGAGGTCAGGACGGACTTTCACACAGTAAACCCAAGCAACAGTCAGAAAAGTGTCTTTTATCTTTCCCTCTAACGGCCTTGTGATGCTAACACACTAGCCAGCTAGGAACATGCTAATGCTAGTCCTTCTCAACAGATGTTCCTCTATCCCCCGTTGGCATTTTGTTCTGGGGATTGTTCATCGTTTCATTCATTAAGGAGTTTTATTTTGGAGAAGACATAAAGCTCTCAGAGCTAACACGCTAGCTAGCTGCTCTGTAAAGTGTCAAACGCAGCTAATGACACACGATTGCCTCCTCGGTTTTTGAAGATCAGAAATGCAAAGCTTTCATGAAAACATGGTTTTCGTCAAACAGCCGCCCTAAAATACTGTAAGACTTATAAACATCATAAGACAGTTGAACTTTTCCATCTGAGACGTGAGCAGAGAGATTTCCTGCCGTACGGTTGAACAACACTGATATCTGTTGTTGGTGTTGAACACACACACACACACACACACACACACACACACACACACACACAGTAGCAGGCCTCTGCTCTGCAGGGTTTGTCAGCTGCTCTAATCATTTGGTTCCAGTGAGTCTGTTAGCGCAGCGTTAGCCTACATACAGTATGTCGAATTCTTCAGCCTTTAGCACATCGGCCTCGTTTCACTGTGGGGTTGGTGATTGATTTTATGGCAAAGTTGCTGCTCAACAGTTTGTTCTTTCAAACTTAACACGTGAAGTAGGACAGGAAACAGTGCTCCGGTGAAACACGTCGTCGTAGAAGCTGTGGGTACAACTCAAAGGACAAGCCCACCCCACAAACACACACTGTCCCATTGTCTTATGTCCAATGGGACATCTTTTCCATTCAGCCAATCAAACCTTTGCATAAAGCAGCAGGTTTCTATCATTGGTCACAATTAGCCAATCAGCAGCTACGCAGCAAACCACGTTTAGCTTTCTGGTGAAGTCTTTGGAACTCGAACACTCGTCACCTCGGGAGAAAAGTGGCCGGCTAACGTCAGAAAGCATTAGACAGCATGTAAACATACCTGCAAGTGTCATGTTGTATGCTTCTTACTGGTGAATATCACTGCTAGCAACACGCTGTCTGCGCGGGGGCTCGTCAGCTACAACATCAGTGTCTGTACTCTCTGCCGGGGCCGGCAGGGACATTATTTATGACTTTATAAAGACTTTATAAAGACCGTAAAATTACAGATCGACGTATCAGTCGTTTGTAACAATCAGGAAAGAGTCCATACTCCTCATGATGTGTCGTTCCACATCTTCATAAGAAGAAGATTTGACTCAGTTTTGACTTGATTAAAAGATCTGAATGCAGTATTCTGTCTGTCCCTACTCCTTCTTTCTATTCCCATCCCTCTCTGCGTCTTTGCCGCCGCGGCCTCATCTGTTCTTCCTCGCTGCCACTCTCTTATGGCCTGGCTGCTCATACCTTTTTAATGTCATGATCTTTAGCAGCCAATGATTTTCAATAGCAAAAGGTGGCCTGACCTTTTGGTCAAAGCCTCCTCTCCGAACGCTCCTAATACAAGGAGGCAGGCCGCCTGGCGCTGCTCTCCAGTGATGGCAGCATGTGAACTGTTTACAAAATGTTTGGGGAAATTTATAAAGGAGAAAAGCCAGGTGAAAGTGCAGACCCCTAATTGATGTTTAATTGCTTTTAATCAGCGACACAGCTCACCGTGGGTGACAGGTGTGTTAACTTCGTCTCGCCCGTGTTTCTGCAGGAAAGAATTCAATCTGTTTCCACGGGTCAGGAACTTATTTTCTTCCAAAGCAGAGCCATCAGTGACCTCTGTAGTAGAGCAGACTGTTAAAAACTAACCCATAATGCAACACTCCTGTGTAACACAAATGATCTGCTGGTTCAAACATGTTCAAACGTGTAGTTCTTGAATCTCTCAGCTTATATTCAGGCCAAAACTCCAACCCAGCCAGTGTGATCCTGCACAACATGTGACATGTGACTACACAGTAACACTCCTTCAGGCTGTAACGTGACCTGACAACAGCTTCGCAGCTAGCAGCTAAAGCTAGCCTGCAGAGAGAAATCAACAAGTGTCGACCAACGTGGCATCAGGAGACTTTTAACGTGCAGGACAGGTCATTGGAAGCTGCTCTGCGCTGGTGATCAGCTGCGTTTTCTATCAGTCAAGTCATTTTGAAGCTGTGATTTTAGGGCATTCATTATTAAATCTAGGTTATCTATTTTCTATAAATCTAGTTTAAGTGTTCCCCTTGATGCCCGATGAGCTCTGTGTGGTTGTGACATATCTGAATGTGGTCTTCTGACCTCACAGGCAGAAACAGTTGGTGTCTGCTGCCTTGTGGCTGAGCTGTTATCGGTTGTCCTGTATTACAGTGTCAGATGATCCAACAAGGAAACTAAATCAAGCTAATGAAGATGTTAATGCACAACTCTTAGTCTCAGAATATGTTCTAACTTTTCAGGCGGTTGCAAACACACATTCACAAATATTGATTGTTCTGTCAGACAGAAGTAAAGAAGTTCCACCAATAAATTCTGTTTATTTTTCAGGTATTATCACATCTCCTTTAAGAGTTTTGAACTTTTTAACGGTCTGATCTTTTTCCAAACTGCATTGATCCATCAGCAGCATGTGGCAGTAAAGGGATAAAAGGCACTGACTCACCGTGGCAATTAAGCTAAAAAGGAAGGTACTTTTACTGTTCCTCCGAGCTGCTGCTGGCTTCTCATCAGTCTCACCGCGCCTCATTATGTTCACCCTGATTCAAAGAGACGCTTCAAAGTCCTAAAGTAGGACTAAACACACATCTTCCACTGGACACTAGTTGGGGGGGGGGTGCTGTAATTGCTAGCAGCCGCTATGCTAACGCCAACCAGAGCACAGGCGTGGCGGCAGACGTTTCTGTGGATGTTGTGTTACGGGTCACTATTGTAAAGCATTGTGGGTAATGTGGACCCGAGCCGGAGAGAAACCAACCAATCAGACGTGTACAGAGAGATAAGCTGGACATCCAGGTCACTTCAAAGTGCTATGAAAACCCAAAAGCAAAGTCTGGTCCTGGGCAGACGGCCAAGCCCGACCTGCCCCTCCTCTCCTTCCATTAACACCCCCCTCCCCTCCCCGAACCGAGATTTAGTGCAACTGCAGGACGTG
Source organism: Nannoperca obscura (assembly GCA_036024295.1). NCBI lineage: Eukaryota > Metazoa > Chordata > Actinopteri > Centrarchiformes > Percichthyidae > Nannoperca > Nannoperca obscura. Next base: position 5,857 of record JAVQJL010057192.1, read on the forward strand.
TATATCAAACACTGGCAGCTTAAATATGGCTGCCCATTAACACCTCACAAGTGACTGTGAATCACCAATAACGAAGACGCCTAATTTTTTCTTGTTCTCCCAAGTTATCAGTCATCGGTCCCATCAAAGGTTTATAGGCCCCGGGGGGGGGGGGGGCGTCAGAGAAGTAATTGGAAGTTGGGAGTTGAATGTGAATTGGAGTTTAGTTTTGGAAACTAAAGAGGGAGGAAGAGAAGGAGGAACATCGGTCTGCGACACGTCTTGTTGCTTCATAACAGTCATTTGTTGGATCATCCATATTTTATGTGTGGAGCATATATTCATCTTTTCTTATTAGATCTTTTACAACCTGGGGGGGTTAAACTTGGTAAAGTTTCATGAAAGGATGAACCTCAGATCGAGTGACGGCTGTTTTGAATTTCAAAACTGAAACATTTGAGGATTCAAAGCGTCTGAAGCCGCCGCTCTGCTCCTCCAAACCTCTCCCATAACCCAAACTGCACGGCCTGCGTCGTTCAGAGGAGCCCCCTCTACACCTGTATGAGTGTGTGTGCACATGCACGATCAGGTGTGTGTGTTGGCTGGAGCTCTCCATAGAAACCAGGACAGTAAACCAGGTCTGTGATATGTGTTATCACTGCAGATCAGATGAAGAAGCTAAGTCTTCATCCTCAACCGAGTCCTGCGCCCCGTCCAGAGAACACGTTCTGTACAATCTAAATCAAAACTATAATCAAAATTATATCAAAACTATAATCAAAATTATACATTAAGCTTGTTATTACCCCCAAGAAAACACATTTACGCCTTCCATTTAAGACTTTGCTCCACTGTTTTTTCTGAAGAGGTTTTCAGTCATTTAGTGTGTAGACGACGAGTGTTTCTTCCAAAACAGAGAGAGTTTTTCTCAGCAGTTGAAGAAGTAGTTGTTCAGTCACTGGTATTGATCTGCAAACCCTATCTACGCTCTGCAGATGAGGCCTTTGTGCTGCAGGCCAGTCGAAATCATACTTATTGCTCCTTTAAAGCCGGAGAGGCAGGGAGACAGTCACATTACTGCACAGTCATAATACAGAAAATACACATGAAATAAAACGAGCCGCCACACAAAAACACAAATACAAACCAAATAATGCTCCTGAAATAATAATATTGTCCTATTACACACGTTTTAATCAGAATCCACATCAAATCTGGAATATTGTCATATTCAAGCTTTATTTCTACAGCACATTTTAAACACAGAGGCAACTCAAAGTGTTTCAAATCAAAAAGAACATAAAATACAAGTTTCTTTAAAAGGTTAAAGTGGAAAAACAAAGAGGTTGGATCCGTATTTAAACATGATTTCAGATTCACAGTATCTCAGAAGTCAGAGACGTTCAGTTCTTCTGCAGGTTTTTCTTCTAAACTTTGGTTAAATGTATTTTTATAAAGACGTGAAGTCTTCTAAATACCAACAATCGATACCCACTTATTTTACCCCCTTGGTTAATTAAATGTATCAAAACATCTTAATTTAGCTTTTTTAGAATAAAACAGCAAGTCTTTATAAAATACAGTTACAGTGCAGTAAAAAGATGGAAGTTGCAACAAAGGAAATAAAAGTGCAGTAGACACACCGGTCATGAGAACAGCAGATTTAAAGTAGTTCTGAGGGGGAGAACGTCTGCAGCAGGAGGCCTGGTGTCGTGTGTGTGCGTGATGTACAACTGTGACATATCTTGGGTTTGATGTTGTTGTCGCGTCACATTTCAGAGGAAACACACACACACACACACACACACAGTGGGATGGTGTGAGTGTGTGAGGGGGGGAATTCCAGGTGTCGGCCATCTTGGCTGTGCTCGTGTAATGATGGTGGGGTTTCCCTCTCGGTGGTTGTTAATCTGTTAATCTGTTAATCTGTTAGACGCAGTTCCAGATTCTCTTCTCAGGTCTCTGTGAGTAAAGTTTGTCCGCTGTTTGACCCACAATGCAACACTGAATGTCTCTCAGCCAGAGAGGACAGAGGACAGGTGAAGCCTCATTAAGAAGGAAATGATGGCTGAGCCCACACACACACACACACACACACACACACCTGAAGACTGGTCCGGGGGGGGGGTCTGGTTTTAAACTGCACAGAAACATTAATATTTAAGGAAGTAAAAAATAAGTCATACAGTTGCTAAATGTTGATCCTCTTCTACAGATCTGGCCTCACTGTAACGTGTGTGTGTGTGTGTGTGTGTGTGTGTTCAGAGATAGTAGCTGCAGGTGTGACTTTCGATGACTTCCATTATCGACTGATCTGCCGATTATTTTCACAATTCATCGTTTTTAGTTTATAAAATGTCCAAAAATATGTGAAAAATTCTCATCACAGTTTCCCAAAGTCCAAAGTGACGTCTTCAAATTGCTTCTTTAGTCCGACCGACTTCTTCATTTACTGTCAACAATGAAACAAAAGCAGCAAATCTTCGTTTAAGAAGCTGGAAGCAGCAGACGTTTGGAAAACGATTAATTAATGAAGAAACCGCTGCAGCTCTAATGTTGAGCAGGACGTGGTGTTCCAGGTGAGGGCTGGGCAGCACAGCGCAGGTGGAGGTGGTGGTGGTGGAGGAGGAGGAGGTGGAGCTGGAGCTGGTGGAGGAGGAGGAGGTGGAGCTGGTGGTGGTGGAGGAGGATTTCCTGCTGGGAACGCTCAGACCTGCGTGACCTGCAGCACCGGACACGAGTTCAGCAGGTTATTTATAGCACGCCGATGCACCTTCACACCCCCAAAGGCTAACAGACTCTATAAATAGTCCTGTTTGATGCTGACACACATTAACACAGGTTTAAATAATGGCATTATTAATTACTAGTTCAACCTTTGAAAGTTATTTAAGCATTTGAAAAGAAACAGGAGGTTTTCAGTTTGCATGTCAATATTGTTTTTGACACGAGAACTTAAAGAAAAGTGAATATTACGCTGTGAAAACATGTGAAAAGTTCGATTTTTCCAAGTTCTCACACTGAGAATAAAGGCATCAACCAATCACGTTGTGCAGAACAGACGTCACATCAGCCTCTAGTATATGACAAAGGACAACAAGTATAAAGAGTGTGGACAGTAGTTTGGATTAAACATTCGCAGGCGAGTATTTTGTCAAGTCTGTCGACATTTAATGAAATGAAAAAGCCCTTTTTCATGTTGTTTTGTTTGGTTTCTGAGGACGTCTGTGTCTCAGGTCTGAGCTTCTGTCCCTCGGCAGCGTCCACACACCTGCTCAGCTTTATTCTGCTCAGTGTTTGGAAGAGATCAATAATGATTCTTTAAGAAATCTCTTTGTACACAGCTCATTCCTGTATATTTGTCTGTATATTATATATATATATATATAATGTATATTTATTATTCACAACGACACAATGGCCAAAAGTTTGTGGACACCAGAATATGTGACTCTCATTGCTGTTTTGTTGATTTTTACTTCAACATATTACATTATTTTGGCTTTTTGATGCTGTTTTCTGTCATTTCTTTAAATCCTAAATGACCTGAGGACGTTTCCCACCTGCCCAGTCCCAACACCCTCCTCTGCAGCTGGCTATTCATCAAAAACAAAAACAGGCCTGACAGTATGCTAATGTTTGGGCTTTAGCATGGAAATAAGGATGAACTCTAGAAGGAGATAACAAGATGGCAAGAAGAAAGCAATCCATCAAGTAAATCCCTGAGCAGCCATTTCTGCTTGTTATATCAACACCGCTGCAGTTTGTAACAAACACCGCTCATCTGTCAGTTAAGAAAACCAGACAGACAGCTGTTGAATACACCGTTCATACTGTCTCCATGGTTACCACGTCGCCCTCCGGTGCCATCAGGACTAAGCAGTAGGCTCAGAAACAAAGCAGAGATCCCTCACTGGCTTCCCACCCAGCAAATACAGCTAAATGAGACTTTTGCACTCCAGTTCACACTTCCTGATCACTTCCTGATCGTCGAGGTTCAGCTGAGGGGATCTGAAATGCTTTGTTTATAGACGGTCCATGTGTGAGTGTCCGTGCTGCAGCATCGTACCGTGAAACAGGATGTGATGACGGCTGCATCATAAAGATATTATTTTAAAGATACTGTGGTGTTTTGGTCACAGTGGCACCTTCGCCCTCACACGAGTCCTGGTTGGCCTGGCCCCTGAGTCCATGAGAAAGAACATCCTTGCTGCTGGCTCCTTCTCTGTGCTCGAGGCTCACCCTGTCAATAGATCCATGGCTCCTCACGCTGGGGTTCGTCTCTCAGGAAGACACAGATATCAGAAAGCCCTTTTTTCCTGCAGGGACAAACAGCTAAAATAAATAAAAAGACTGAGACATCTTATTGCCCCTAAAACCCACAGACTCCTGTGAATCAAGACAACTAGCAGATGTTGAAGATGACAGAACCGCAATGAGTCTGCTGTGGTTGCTGCGTATGCAAAGCACTCCTAAGTGCTAATAAAGAGCAGCTCTAATCAGATTCCCAATGAACTGACTGTGGAGGCCGTGGGAGGCTCTGCGAGGCGAGCGGTGGCAGGGCAGAAGGCAGGATGACGGTCACTCCTGAGAGGAAGCTTGTTTTCTTTAAATCACCGTTTGTCACTTCCTCTCATGAATAATAACCTTTTAAGAATGATCTGACTGTCTCCGGGGCTGACGTGCTGTGATTAAGGTTTGGTAAAGTCTGAAACCAACTTCAACTGGTGTCTGATTCTAACCAGCGACCCCAGCTTGTCGTCACAGCCATGTAAACAGTGGAATATTGAAGTAAACAGCTAATGCTACAATGCTACGTGCTAAACGAAGCTCCGGTCTCCAAAGGTTTCCTGCAGCCTAGACGCAGAAACCCGGATGAGGAAGTAAAGACATCACACTACTTCCTCCTCCTGCTCCTGAGCAGCCGTAATTACCCCGACGACAACAACAACAGAGTGTTTGGAGCTTTTTGGGGAAAACGATCAATGCAATCTTTTTGTTCAGATAATAAAGTTGGTAAAAGTATATAAATACTGAATTTGGCAGGTTCCATCCTGTACAAAGGACAAACCTGAAGGACTTTGTACAGAATATTTTACCAACTCAACCAGCCACATATAGTTTACAGAGATATAAAACACAGAAACCGCAGCAAATCCTCATGTTTGAGGAGCTGGAACCAGAAACCATCAGTCTGAAGTTTTGATGGTTAAACAGTGAGTTTTGGTGAGATTTCAGGCCCATGATGCACTTTGTGTTCAGAGGGAGGGACACAGTTCAGGAGAGCAGGCCACTTCCTGTCCTGCAGCATCGGAAATACCAACGGCGAGACACCCGGGGCTGGATTCAGATTAGGCTGCACGCGCGCACACACACACGCACAGACACACACACTCACAAAAATCCAACACACACACACCCAAAGCCTCACACGCAAGCAGCAGTGAATATGCTTGTGTGAGTAAACATCTCACATCCTCACGTACTGTTAGCGGCCTCCTTCAAACTCCAAAACACACACGTGCAAAGAACACACACACACATGTACCCACTCATTCACACATCACACATAAACACTGCACACACACACACACACACACAGAAACTCCCATCCGCTTGGAGTATTGTTGGATTCTTCCTCCTCTGACGCCTGTGAGGCTCTTGCTCGGGAAAAGGAAACGCAGTCTTTATGCACCGCAGAGACACACACACACACACACACACACACACACACACACACACAGTGAGTCTTTTTGATAACGGAGCCAGAGCTCAGGCCCTGAGCTTCACTTTAAACCTGATTTCTACAGCCAACAATTCGTCAGCTGCAAACATTGAATGCCTGACAGACATTTACATCAAAGCTGCACACACACACACACACACACACACACACACACACACACACACACACACAGGTATATCAAAAAATAGTTCTAATAAAACATAGTAATGGTAGAAAAACTGAATGTAAACCTCTGTATCTTCTTTATTACTTCCATCAATAAGACAATATTAACTATAAATACATATTTAACATCATCTGCGTTGTTTCCATCAGTGGCAAACAGCTCATAACCCCCCGTCAAATAGACCTTTTTGCCTTTGGTCTTTGTATGAATCAAACAGACGAGGTCTGTAATGTGACCATTAGTGGGGTTTGGAGGTGATGGTAGGTGGATTATTTTGCATTTGGACTGAACTAGGCTGGCTGTTTCCCCCCTGTTTCCAGTCTTTGTGCTAAGCTAAGCTAAGCTAAGCAGTTGGTTTTATCTTTTATCTTTATGCTTTTATCTAATGTAGCACCTTTAGCTTTAAGGCAGAATCAAGCTACAGGACATTACCTGATAACTACGGCTGTTTTAAACAAGTCTGCGTCTCCATGAATCACAGATGTTGGAAACTATCAGGGTAAACAGTCTGTTCAGAGCAGCTGGGATTACTTTATTATAATCCATCAGTATTCATCAGAATTCAGGATATTGAATTAGTTGCATAAATGTTACCTACACAACCGAACGTTTACAGAACTTTTCTGAACGGTCGTGTCGTTCTTCTGAAATCTGTGTGGACAAAGAGAGTCTGTGGAAAAAGTCCATTATTGTTTACATCCTCCCACTTTCTCCTCCTCCACTTGTGAATTAATGTAGCGAGTCATGCAGACTGCTCTCCTCCGAGGGAGTTACTCACATTTAAAATCCCATAATCAAACTCCTACGAGTTAAATGGAAGGCCATTAACACTAATGGTTTACATCGAACTGAGCCAGGACTGATCCTTGAAAATCTACAGACTGTTAGGGCTCGCCAAGGACTCACCGCCCCCCCCCCCCCCACCACCACCACCACT
>JAVQJL010057202.1:0-18813 GCA_036024295.1 Nannoperca obscura
ATATATATATATATATATATATATATATAAAAAAAAACATTATGGCCCATGTGAGACCTCAAAAACTCTTGCTAAAATTTAAACACAAATACAAGTAACTGTGATGTCTATATATAATCGCATTCAGAAAAGAATCACGTATAAATTGGCAGCAAATTTCTGCAGTCCTGTGTTACCACATTGGGTTGAGGTCTGTGCATCAGTCTTCCTCTTCTCTTGACAGTAGCAAAAGAGTCTGTATCCCAAAGTACACAAATAATCCTGTATTGCAATATGGAAAGCTCCTTTAAATGTTTGGTGAAACCAGATATTCAGATAAAATGTGTAAAGCACAAATTTTTTCACCCTGTTTTTTTTTTCTGTATAGGCACACATTTCCCAAACATCTACAGTGTTGTGTCTACGTGATGTGCTGGCAAAAACAGGAGTCAGTTGCTAGGATAAGAAAACAAGAAATACTTTTTCACGTCCTTGCCCTGAATGACGCCATATTTCACACGGGCTGTATCACTGTGGGTCCCCCTCCGCAAGTTCCTCTGGTCGCTTAGAGTCTTCCTGCGGAGACACGGGCCACTCTGGGTCCTCCACTCCCTCCTCTGGATCCTCTCCTTCTACTAGCTCCTCTCTGCTGCCTGGCTCCTCTTCCTCCTCATGAATAGCCAGGATTGGCTCAGCTACATTGTTTAAATGGACAGACTCTGTTCCTTGGCCCTGTTTCTGGGCCTCCTCTGTGATCACCTTCTTCCACATCTCGTGGTTCTCCAGCAGGTGCTGGGTGATCTGACAGAAGACTTTCCTCCTCTTCTTGGGAGCTGCTTTCTCTGCAAAATAAATGAGTGAAATCCTTTTGATGACTGATTTTACACAACGTAAGCCCAAAATGAAAATGAACCTCATCGGCATGCAAACCCACTGCCTCTACACTCTGAGCAGTAATTGGTGTCTCTGTCAGACTCTGTGTGGTCAGATCTTTATCACAGGGTTCGCACAAATATTCAAATTATTTTCTCTTATTTTGCTCATCAAACTAGAAATAATAAGTACATAAATGGTGGGGTTCAAACAATAACGGATATGTTAAAAATACACCTGTATTATAAATACAACATGTACAGTATTACTCCCAGGCTGGTCTAGAGGCTTACTAAAAACAGCACCTCTCTTTGGCTTAGCAATGAGTTTTCATTAGCATTTATAGTACATTCTGATCAGATGCTTTGTAATCAAATGTTGATCTGCAATGTTTTTTAAGCTACAAAAATCCGCTAAACTAATTTATTTCCCATCATTTAGAAAAGAAACCACTCTTTAATGTTGTTCTACTTGAACTTGTAAATGGCCAGCAGTATAGTATAGTCAAATCAATATAAAGAGAATTAGTGGCATTTTGGGTACTTTTCACACAAAACCAGCCATTCTAGGCTACATGTTTAGGATCACTTCCAGTTTATGCTTGTGTTACCACTTCAGGTTTATAGCTTTGCTTTAGGCCATAGTGCTTACGTGATTCTTCTGAGCCGGTGGACGTGTCTTCCTCTGCAGTATCCTCCTCCTCTTCCTCCTCCTCATTCTCCGTGATATCTGGCTCCTCTGCCTCCCCCGCCTCTGGGTTGGGTTCCACCCATCGTCCAGGAATGAGGCCCGCTGAGTCGTAGGAGTTGCACAGCGGTCCCACGATGTGTGTGATGAACGATTCCTGGAGTTTGGCCAACTGTGGTGCCGCTCGGTCCATGAAGGGGCTGATAGGAAGGCCAAGGCTGGACTCCTCATCACCCTACACAAAGCATGACCCACATTAGTGCAAAACCGTCACCAGCTGAATGAATGGCAAGGCATGGCATGATTCACGTTTCACCACACATACTATTCCCAAAGAACTGAGTCATTCAGGCCAGACTGTGGGATTAATGTCAAGCCAAGGTCCATCAAGCTACCACATTCCATTATTTCTTTCACAAAAAGGGATAGCTTAATAGTGTAAGAACATAATGTTTGTTACCAACTGGATCAGAGAGGTGAAATCAAAAAAAATAATTGTACTCAAAACATAGTGTGATGGGTGAAACCAAAAAATTATTAATTATTAATAATAATAGTAATAATAATAATAATAATAATATTTTTATAAAGAGCACTTTTCTAAACCCACTTTACAAAGTGCTTCACACAAGGCAACAACTTCACAATAAACAGATTGTAATAACTATTTCAGATAGAGTCATAAGCAAATAAATCAAATAAAACCAATTACAGCGTCTCCAGCAAAAGTGCAGTCAATAGCCTGGGCATAGACTAGTAGTTCTCCACACTGGTCCTTAAGCTTTATTGAAATCCCAGCTTTCTAATCAATGACTACTTTACACCTGGGATGCCAAGTAAATGCAATTAAACCAGCATTGCTGTGGGTCCTAAAGACCAGTATGAGAAACTACTAGCATAGGCTTGATTGCTGACCCATGAGCAATCAGGGCTGTTGAAATAACTGCCCCTTTTGAACTCAAGTATTATACTGCATAAATGTATTTGATTAGGCTACTTAACATGTTAAATTGTCTACTTGACAAACATTTTTGCAGGTTCAGCTGACCTTCTGTGCACTGACTAAAGTACGTTCAGCTAGATATTATCTGGAATGAATTAAATGAAAATGTAAGAACTGAACTGTCTCCATTTTCCCTATATTTAGTACTTGCATAGTTCTTTTTAGGACCCTTCCTATGAATTTACAATTACAATTATTATCTTCCTTACTGGGAAATTATTAAAAAAACTATGAGCCCCATCAAATATGAAACAAATGCATCTATGGAAGTAATTTACAGAAAGGCCGAAAGAATAAAGAGTGGCTGTGAGGCAGCAGCATGTTTGCTGTCTATGACGTCTACATGGATGGAAATAAAACACAGCTACAGTATAGCAAGGTTTCCTGGTTTCCTTGGTAACTGACCCCAAATGTCATCCCATACACTATACAGTAGAATGTCTTTGTTCCTGCAGAGCAATCTGCTAATGTAAAGCACAATGAGAGTCATCAAAAGATGGGATCTCAGAGGGATCTGCAACTTGATAGAATTTCTTAACAGGTGAGCAGACATCAATGGGTGGAAAGAATAAGGGGAAGTTGAGATGCAGCTGTCACCATGACTACGTACTAAACAGATGGGTAGAGTTCAGAGGCATTGCAAGGTAAGCTTTCCCAAATCTTAGTCTCATGTCTCAGTGATATGTTTAAGAGACGGTGGCCTGATGTATTCTAACTGAGTAAAAAATAGAAATAAATACATTACTGGTTATATTTGGGAGTGAGATTTACATTATTTATAAAGTTTCAACCCCTGTAAGCCCAAACATTTATCCAGTATTACCCAGATTCAAGACACCCAAATCATGTACATTATAATCAATTTCAGAAAGCCTTTCAGCGTGGTGAACAAATCGTATCCTCAAGGCTTTGTTTTTTAGTGCTTGTTTGTGTGTGCGTATGTTTATGATGGTGTGAATTCTTGGTACAGATGCCTGAACATGTTTCGTATTGATGAAGAGTTGTTTTGCTTTGCTGCATTTTTCAGCTCTCTCAGAGCTATCATTGTGATCAGAGGCTGCTGCTCCACCTAAATGACAGTTGCCGGGGCACCCTGCTTGCGTCACCACATCTAGACGCACTACAACTATTGTGACTGAAGAGCATTTCTCCTGCGAAGCTCCCGCACTCCTGTGTCTCCCACCCATAGACCTCAGAGAGGCTCGTAACAAGCTGGTTGTGTCACCAAGCTGAAGTAGGATACGTAAGGGTCTGAGCTTGACCCAGAGGCAATTAGCAGAGATTAGCAGCTATTCAGTGCCAAGGGGACATATTGTAACAAAGGTCACTGGGAGTGGCATTCGGCTGAGGGCATAACTAGATTCTGTTCGTTAAAGCAGAGCTGTACATTCAGATGCCACTTTATTAGGTACACCTGTACAATCCATAATGCAGTCCAATACAACAGTTCTGCCGAAAGTCTGTTTTTATGATGCCACTGTCATAGAGGAGCACTGTCATTACTACCCCAATATGTCAGAGAAATTGAGTGAAAAATGATTTAAAGGGAGCAAAATCAATCTGTCCAAAGTCTATGTGGAGGAAAAAACAGAGGGCAGGATTGTGTTTCAGTTTCTGTACTTGTTTCTTTGGGTTTTGAGACACAATAGAATGAATTTGTCTGATACACACAATCATTCGGTTCTGCTCCTCTACTCTATTTTAGTTTGCGAGATTGCCCATTCTACAAGGTGAAAATTGTTAAACAAGCATCACAAATAAACACATTCATATAAAAAAAATGCTAAAATAAAATGTTAACAGTATCAGTAACTGTATAACGGTGTGGCTCATTGACTATGTCAGTTTTTGGACAACAATGGCACAAAGTAGAATGATGTAAATCAGACTTGTTGGTTTTGGTCTTTTAACGTAATTCATGGACAACAAGAAAAGTATAGAATACCATTAGACATATCCTTCAAGGTTGTGTGTTTGTGGATAGTGAATGAATGTCAGACATGTCACTACTTACCTACTCTTTTAAGTTTTACATCATTTCTTGTACTGTCTGTCTGTCTGCCATAGCTCAGCGATGACGTTTGGCCAAATAATAGGTTTTTAAATAATTGATTGTTAGGGGAACAGCACAGGCAGAGATGCAGAGCTCTGTTTTGTATTTTCTCGTTTGTATATTATTGTCTCTTTCTATGTAAACAAGTGTTTAATTAGTCTTGCAACTGAAAGAAGTAAGTTTGTGAGTTATACGATCAATATGATAAAATTATGGCTTGAAAAATGACCACAAAAATGACCATAACACCAAAACCAAAAACCAAAGCCAAACTCCCACACATCCATGATTTCATATTACAGAAGTACTGTATTGGATTGTAGTGTATTATACTGTGCAGGTGTTCCTGTAGTTTCGTTCCCCTCTGCAGACAAACATGAAAGTACATTGATCTTTAATTTAGCAAATACAAATGAGGACTTTGTTCCCATCAGAGACGTTTCACACACACCTGTTCATAGAACTCGTTGACGATGCCCTCTGTCCACTGCAGATGCAGGTCCTTGCACTTCAGAGGACCGTTGATGTCAGCCAGTTTAATGCACATCTGGCAGACCAGCAGCCTGTCATTCTCATTAGCCCAATCAATACCTGTGGATGGATCATCACCCACCTAGGGGATCAACAGACAGACAGGTTGACATTTAACATATTCACACATGTTGGCAAATACAGCATGTGGTATGCAGATATTATGTAAATGTTATGCCATTGTTCTGCTGTTCGTAGATTGTGTATTAGGAATATGTATCCTACACTATTGTAGGATTTACTAATCAGGAAGAAAACATGCAGCAACACTGGGATGCACTGTGGATGAAACAAAGCATTTACTTTTAATTGTAGCGTCCACCTGTATTATGAGATACATAAGGTGACTTTTTCCTGTGATGAAATGTGCTTTATAATGTAAAATGTAGTATAATTTAAAATGTAGAGGTTACAATCACTACGCTTTAAATAACACTTACAGTTTACAGTTTCTGTAAGATACTATAGATGCTAGTTACACAACTCTCTGAATTAAATCAGTTATGTTTATATTTATTTCTATAGATGTGGCAGCACTCAAACACATGAAATTGAAGCTTGCATTAATCTGGTACTCTGTTTGAATTAGTTCATTATTTATAGTTATGCTTAATGAGCTTCAGATCTGGAGGAGGACCACTGACTTATCATTCTAACATAATAACTCAGAAAGCTGAAGTGATCAAGTGCAAAACTTGATGGGTACTTCACAGAAGGCACATTTTCTTCCAGAAAGAGCAGAGCAGGATGTACTCTACTAAGTGACATTGCTTTTACTTTTGGTGCCAGGCCTGCGAGTTCAATGCTAGCTGACAGGCTGTGGCCATTGATCACCACCACTGTTCTAATACTCACAATGGAAAAACCCAAGACTTCAAATTCAAAGCCAACATTCTGTCTGCACTCAAACAAGTTCTTGAAAAGCTGCAGGACTTTGTGTTGTTGAGCTGAACATACTGCAAGTGCAGCAATGTTCTGCACAAACAGACATGTTCCCTGAAAACCACTGGACATTTCCTTTGCAATATTAAAAGAGCTGGGATACGAATGCAGGGGAGGCAATTGTGTATTTTCATCATTTGCTTCATTATTCAGCTAGTTTCCAAAGACAACAACAAAAAAAGAAGTATTAAAAGATAAACTTTTCACTATATATTTCAGGATAGATATTCATAACCCAGTGTTGGAATCAGCATAAAATCTCAAACTCCACAAATTGCTTAAGTTAGAGGTAAATAAAGAGTCAGAGAAGATTTTAAGTTCATGATGTTGAGAAATTAAAATGTTCAGATCTAACATCAGAACTCAGATCTAACATATCTAATATATTTTCAATATTTAATGTCAAACAATTATGCTTTTAGAATTACCTTGGCATTGAACTCGGCTAGGAAGTCAAAGTGCTTCTTCAGATCAGTGGCCAGTATGGCCTCTATGACCAGGAAACGGAAACGTTTGAACTCCACATGGTCTAGGTTGACGAGGAAGTTGTACTCTGGCCGAGACATGAAGAGGTTCCAGGCTGAGGCAGCGTGGTGGTTTTCCAGAACCGATCGATCATTGTAGAGTACTGCCTGCAAACACACAAACACTTTACATTTACATAAACAAGTACAAAAATGCCTATATATGAATCCAACAATATACAATAAATGAATGTGATTCAAATGCTGCTTGAGGAAGTTACTACAAAAACCACATCATGGTACCAAAGTACGGTCAGGAAAATTAAAGTCATTGTACTACATTGTTACTCTGATAGATGAGCGGTCTTTCAGTATCATGACAACTTGTTAACCTAAAATTAGGAGATATGTCTAGACAGAAAATGCAGTATACATCTAGACAGACTTTTACAAATCCAACCTCAACAACTGCCAGTTTCTGACAAGCAATAAAGAGTTACTGTAAATGGTGATTGACTGATTACAATGTCATGATTCACTTCAGCTTTGACAGTAAAGTTCGGCAGTGAAATAGACAAAGCGAAAGAAAATGATTAACTTTTACTTACTTTCTTACTAATCAAATTCTGTTCTCTACAATAGGCCGAATAGCACGAGTACCTGTGGGGCGCTGGTGGCCACAAGAAAAGCATTGGTCCGCCCGGGATGGTCGTAGTCGTGCATTGCGGCAGCCACATAAAGGGCCATGAGCTCCAGAGCAGGTATGAGACCTGACATGCAGCCGTAACCATCTTCTGACACAGTGTAGGTCTTTGAAACCAGGAAGCCCATATGACTGTGTGTTATTCCGCTGTCGGAGTCTGACCGCGGGGGAACACACAAAGTGAGGAGGGTGAAGAGCAGGGTGGCAGAATTGACACAAGCACACATAATGTACTTTCATGTGCACATCCCCAAACACACACACGTACTCTAGAGCACACACACAACGAAACCCACACTTGATCATTCAAATCCACTTATATGAGGATCAAAGGGATGGCCCTAGTAAAGCATACAAATGAGGTTATGGAAGTATGGGTGAGAGGAAACTCTAATCTGCCTGCAATTTCATGCTGTTCTAAACTTCAAATAGTGTTTGGTACGTAAATGCAAGTGCCAAAAGCCTGAATAAGATAAGATAAACTGTGGGTAGGATAAGAACACACACTCCTGCAGGTTTAATGCGCTGACATTATTGGGATGGCTCACGGTAAAACTGCAGGCAGAGAAAGAAAAAAAAAAGTCTTGCCTACATATAAACACTCTTTATGGTAATAAATGGCTTAACAAAAGTTTGAAAAACTGAACAAAAAGGCATTGAGAGCTCATGTGTTCTTATTTGGCATCTTAACTTGATTACTTGCTTGACCCTTTGTGGATTGATGGCTTCACATCTACACCAGCACCCCCACCAGGACATGCAAGTGTCTGCATGCATATACTAATGGACACACCTGAGTCACTGGCAGAGCCGTGGTCAGTAATGAGGCTGGGCAGACCAGGAACAGCCTGCGTGGTGAGGTACCAGACTGCATGGAGCACATCTGTAGCGTGGACCCTGTTGTGATCTGGGTCAGGAAAGAAAACAAGTGTATTCAGTGTGTGTAATATTGTCCACCAGGGTACACTGTTAGGCTGCTTACGTTTCTTGCAACAACATAAAGGCTGCATTCAGTCATAAAAGACTAACACTGGGAAAATAGTATGACATTTCCCTCTAGTGGCTGGTTTAATTGTTACAGCTGCACACAATGTTATTAAAAAAAATACGAGAGAGAGTGATGTTCAAGCTTACATGGTATGTCTCTGTAACCATTCTCAAGGGCGTGGAAGTAGTTCATGAATTCTTTTACAGGGATCTTGAAGGTCTCAAACAAACCAGTGTCTTCAAAGAGCCTGTAGGAGACCTAAGACACCAACATCAAATTGTGAGAGAGTTTGTGAACATCATAAGATACCCAAACTGCTATTCAATAAATGCTAAGATTATCACATTTAATGTTTCTATGTACTTTGTATGCATTTTATTGTTAAAATGTTGTCCATATTCTATGTATCACTATAATCAATACTTTTATTGACACTCTGGCTGACCTCTGAGCTTAATTAACATATAACTGAGGCTCTCAGAGGTACTCACCTGACTGAGGATCCGTCCATATTTCCCATTGGTCTTCTCCATCAATGTGAAGATGGGGAAGTTCCAATTGTTTAGCTGACTCATCAAAGGCTCCAAGTCGTCCATTATTAACGGCTCAGGAGCCAGAAGGGGTTTGTCCTGATGCATGATGAAAAGTGGTAAGACAAATAGATCCATTGCAAATAATGTATGTTCCAATATGGCTGTGTGATTGTACGTTTGGTGTGTTTTATTAACAATATACTGCTGTCACTCTGCCTCGCCTTACCTCAGGAGGTATTAGTGGGTGGAGGATGACATTCGGGGCAGGGTTTTTTCCCTCCTCTGTGTCCTCCTCTGTATGTGCTACATCACTGCTGTCACTGTGGTTTGCTTCGTGGGTGCTGTCATAATCTGATGACACAACCACTTGGTCCTCTGGTATTAAAAGAAAAAACAAAGAGATGTCACACTGCGGCCTAAGGGAAAAATCCACTGTTAATCTCCTTAAGCTGATGCATATCATGCAGTTTTTTTGGGGTGTTCAATTTACTTCTCTGGTATATTCACCTTCTCTAATCCCAGTTTATTATAGTTGGTTATTTTCAGAATGAAAGTCCCAGAGATGGTGAGTGGTCTTGTTCGTCAACACTGGTGCATCTCTGTAAATGCTGCCAAGCCCTCGTCTTATAGTGCGCCTGGTGGCATCATAGTATCATCAGAAGAATTGGTACGTCTGCATTTTAAACCCTAGTTTTCTAACTGATTGACTATAAGTGCCTGAGACCAAAATCTAATGTTTACTTTAAACAGAAAATTATTATTATCTTGGAACTATCTTGATCTGACGCCACAACATCTAGGTTAGTCCAGTTAAGATTGGAGAACCAAAGAAAAAAATGTATCCAGAAACAAGGTACAGTGGAAATATCAATTTGCATTTTCATGTAACACCAATACAAGACTGATTACTTGGGGCAGTTATTTGTTTGTTTGGGGGTATATGCAGCTGGACAGTATGAGGCATACATTTTTTCTGTTACATACATTTTTCTGAATGTTCCGAAAATGTCATTCTATAAATTAGGCTTCTGTATCAGCACATTATAATGGGCGCATACAGTCTCAGAAAGAGAGAAACACTGTGATATATATATGTATGACCAGAAATTCTCTTTCTACAGTATAAGTAAGAGCATACCTGACCGTGGTATCCTGTCTCCCTTGTCTATTGAGCCCTCCCCATGGATCAGTTTGATGTATGGTCTCCCACAGCTGTAGACAAGAGGGATTTAACAGGTTAGAGATAAAGTGCATAAAAGGGAAATGTTTCATTTAACTTCATAGCGTATGAACTTCCCTGTTGCAACAATGTGATATTTGCAGCTGTTGCTGTGTTGCATCTTCTGCTACGCATATATAAGTCAGAAATATTCAATTTCAATGATTTTGAAAGAAGAACATGTTTAACATCAATGCTGGAGACTGAAAGACGTTATCAGGAAAAAGTTCATCCTCTGCTCAGACACTTACATCCGTGTATGTGTATTAAAACATCTGCCAATCAAATGCAAGAATCTATTTGTAGTTTTGTGAAGTGTAGTTTTTTGTAGGATCAGAGGACATTTTAATTACTCTGTTGGGAAAATTCAGTGTTTCTACGTATTTGGCTTTGTTTGGCAGAACAGATTGTTAAAAACTAGTCCAGACCCCAAAATCCACTGAAAAACACTGGGAGACAAATGCAGAATAGTATCTGTGTGTTTGTTTGTAGAAAGTAAAAATGTCTATTGCTGCGCCAAAGAATTGGGAATAATGCCATTCACTACATCTGTCTTTGATGTCTAACCAGTCGGCAGAAGTTGTCAAGAAAAAAACTTAATGGGACTCCTACTGTGCTGTCGCCACATGAAACAGACGTCCCACAGATGCTTCAAGAAAAATACTCATTAATGAACCTAATGGATGCACACATTAACACAATGCAATGAGAATAAACAACAAAACAAATTTGAAACAGTTGCTGGTACTGGCGCTGTTATAAATGACTCATTAGAAATTGAGCCCACCCTCTTGGAGCTTTATGAAAAATCTGCATCAGCCACAGGGACAGCTTACTGCTACCCACAGTGTTAGAGACAGATGTAAATATTCACATGTATTGACTGGTTTATAAATCAAATATTATCGTTTTCGGAAAGAGCCTTGAGCCGGCCTGTACTGGTTAGTTAGCCATGTGACACCATTGATGTCGGAGCCTACAGAGCTGCTCTCAACAGCTTTTCCATGTTTCTCCACTGAGGCCTCTGTCAGGCTGGAGGTGGTTCCAATTAAAATACCTCTCCCTAAATGTTGTAAAACCTGCCTTCTCAGGGCAGGAAATGCCTGCCGTTAGAGCATGGTGTCACAGAGAGCACAAAGACCTGTAGTGTGTCTATCTCCTTCTGATAAATTGTTTCTTGAACACTTTTGAGCTGTACCCACCCTGCCTAATGGTCCTGAGGCCCCAACAAAGGGAGTTCTGTTGTGTTTGCATTGCCAGGTTGGACCACTGTGTGTAATGCCTAGCAGGTGTGGAATATAAAATAGTTTGATAGTTTGGCGGGCGAACAGTTAGTACATTATTGTCAGGGGGGTCTGGGCAGGCAGCAGCGCTTGGCTTAAAAGGTTTACTTTTAATGAAAGTTGAGGAACTGGCAGACACTCTTCCTATTCTGCTAATGCAGCAGAATGGCCTCTGCTACTGACATTGAGCCTTCAGCACAGAATGTAAATAAGAAGGCCGGCCATTTTCATTCAAGGAAGCTGTCAGTCACGTATCAAGTGTTTCTGCTTTTATCACAAAAAACTTCTTAAGTGTGGTTACGGTAGTTAGCACTGTAGTTACAGTAATTTAACTGTCACAGTATGTTTTTGTTTCAACCGTGTCTCCTAGAAAGAAATACCTTTGAGAAGATGAAAGTAAGATGTAACTATTGACAGTAAGATGTAACTGCTGACAGCAAATATGTTTGTTCAGTGAAGGAACGAGCCTTCATCCAATGGTTAGGCGTCGATTAAGGCATTTTTCTCACACCTTAATCAAGTTGTGAGTTCCTAAACACAATCAGCAAAACATGAATTATGCTTTAGTTCCTACATGTGGATATCCTATTTCTTACGAGAAGATATTTTAGGGAAAACAACTTAAATATCTTGTCAATCAATGTTTTTCAGATATGTTCAGGGCAACAACTATCTATTATTTTCAGTATCAATTAATCTGCTAATGATTTTCTCAATTTATCGATTAGTTGTTAATAGGAAATAGGTTAAATAGGAAAAAAAGGCAATTTCCCACCATCTAAAATGTGTTTTGTACGACCAACAGAACCAAAGATCTTACATTTACTTTCATAGATTACTTAGATAAGCACATTTTCACATTTAAGAAGCCTAAGACATTATAATATTTGGCATTTTTGCTCAAGAAAATAATGACTGAAGCTCTGGATACGTTCTGTATCCTTTTGTGACTTTAAGGACACTTGTTTTGGTAAAATAAATGTTTCTTCACTATGATGATATGAAATGTAATTTAGGCGTAATTTAAAAGACTAATCATACAAAGGTCAAAATTGGTTTTTTGCTTTACACATACTTTTTATAGCCAAAGTCAATTGTCATCAGTCAATTGGGAGTCTTTCTCTGAAGTAGAAAATACAAAAGCAACTTGTCATTCTCCAGTATAAACCTTAATGAAGTAAATTATCCTGCAATAGGAAATGCTGTATAAATTGTAACATTGTCTGCTTTTTCTGAGAACAGCTCTGCTGCCTTTCCTCCTTCCATGTTGCTTATCTTAATGTTTCAAGCCATGCAATAAGCTCTCTGCCCGCTGCTCACTCCGCCGATTTTATACTCAAACCACTCACAGCAGGTTGACAGATTACCTTTGGTTCAGAGCCCAAACGGACAGTGTCCAAGCCACGATAAACACAGCAGCCATTATTTCTGCTTCCAGTAATCTACCTACTCTCGAGCCAGATGACGTGAAGAAGATAACAGCACAGTGGCCGGGGCTAAGGGAAATAGAAGGTATTCAATCGCCCTCTTTTTTACTGGGTCTATCTGATAAAAAGCCGATATTGTAGCTTTGAAGTCGTTGTTATTCCTTCTTAACACTGTACGTCACTGAAAGCTGACATGATGGAAAAACGACGAGAAAAAAAGAAGCCTAATGTCCTAATTAAGATTGTACAGATTTGATGATGGAGCAGAGAGAAGGCAATTGAAGCCATGTGTTCTCTCTCTCTTTCCCTCTTCGCCAACTACTCTCACCTTTTTGAGAGGACTCATTACATTTCAGTGCTGGTTATTGGTGTTTTGTCTGATCTGTGAATAAATGTATATGTTTCTGTGTCTTGGCCAGCTCTCAAAAGGGGTAACCCTCTCAGATACTGGTTACAATAAATAAGTTCAATAGCACGCCCTTCTACTCCCCAAAACTCGCCATTGTTGTGTTCAAGCTTGTGCAAGTTGCAGATTGTTAAGAGACCATCACAGGTTTGACCCCAACAACATCAAGTCAATAGGCATGGGCCCTTTGTGAGTGTCTTTTAGGTCGACACAGAAGCCTTCCCAGCTCTCATCTTCATTTTAGGTTTTAGCCAGATGCCTAAAACTAAATCTAAATGAAGAGTTACTCAGAAGAGAGCCCTCTCAGCTGCAGTAAACTAAACCCAGAGACTCTCTGTGATCTCCAATTGTGTCTGTATTACCCCTGCCAGAAGAAGCAGCTGTGACACTGTGTCTAAAGCGTGTGTGTGTGTGTGTTAATTGTGTGGTTCTAGTGACTGGGGAGAGGCCCAGGTGTTTGTTTATACTCACACCACCATAAGTGGCCATAGCTGGGGCCTGCTGCTGGGCTGGGCTGAGCTTTAAGGTCAGGCATCAGGGCCTTTGTGTACAGAAGACGCTCAGTGTGCTTACATTTACAGAACTTGTTCAAGTATCACGTTGTGTCATTGTGCAAACAGGCCCAAACAAGCCAGTGACAGACACAGTCCACACACTTCTTTAGAGGACTTGAGACACAAATCAAAAGTGTGCCGAATTTATTTTAACTCAGTACTTCTGTATTTATATCTTGAATATTACAATGTGGATCAACTGTAATATAGGATCTATTACCGTTTTTAAAAAGAGATGTAAAAAGGTTTTAATAACAGCAATGGAAATAAGAGAGTTGAGTTGAATATACATAGTATTTTAGTACTATTTGTATAATGAGTAATAACTACTATAATTAAATATGCATGTCACAACTTTCACTCAAGTCTGTAATTTAGCAGATGCACACCAGTCTTTGTTTTGTTATCATGATCTGAGGCAGGCCAGGACCAATATGTTGATAAGTGATATTAACTTGTAGTAATTTTATTCTGTGTCATGCTTCAGTCTTAACAGCATAACACATTGCTTGATATGCTATTTATATCAATATTATGTGTGTTTTATTTTATTTCATTTTTGTCTCTGCATGTCCAGGTCCCATGTTGGATAAAATCTGTGTTTTTGTCTGGGAACTCGGACACAGAGAGATATAACTGGAAAGCTGAGAGTGCTGCTAAATGAGCTCACCTGAACCCTCAGAATCTGCAAGTAATGTGTTTTTTTTGTGGTTAGCAAAGAATGTACCCAATGCACTGGTCTGTGCAAAACAGGGAATCACACACACACACACACATTTCTTCTCATATTTTGCTCTGCAAGACTGAGAAGTTCACCCTCTCCAGCCAGCTAAAAGGACACAAACAGGCCCACACAACACACACACACACACACACACACACACACACACACACACACACACACAGAGACATAAGTCAAACGTACATGGAAACTCAAACAAAGCACTTGATCAAACACCTGAGCATGACACGTGATTGTTAAATATCTCATTCCAAAACCATGAGCATTAATCTGCTACTATATCTGCCACCACTTTCTGGGAAAGCTTTCCACAAGATTTTGGATCCGGGCTCCTGGGATTTTCTCCAATTCAGCCACAGGAGCATTTGTGAGGTTGGGCAGAAGTTGGCATCCAAACAGCATTTGATGGGGTTAAGGTCTCTGCTCAGGGAAACCCAGATCTCCTCAGGAAATGACCTTACACAAACTGCTGCCACAAAGTTGGACTACTGTCTAAAATATCACTGTATGTTGTAAAATTAGGATTTCCTGTGATTGGAACAAGGGGGACAACGCATAAAAAACAGCAAGTACACAAAATTGAGAGGACAGACGTGTCCACATACTTTTGGCCTTAAAGTGTAAACTTGGTAGCAGTATTTTGCATATCAAAACACATTTTTATAGATTTTGCAGTTGCAGAAGATCCGTCCTGAAGGATGCAGCAGCACACTGATCTTCCCTTTTTGACAAACACTTAAGAAGGACTTCTAGTATATGTGCCAATAAGGTAAAAATCCATAAAGATATTACTGCACCTGATATTTGAACCTAAAACCACATCGGCATCAGATAATGGCGATAAACTGAGCAAATACTGTAGGTGTGTCTTTCTACCATGAGCTGCATAGCATTGTCTGGCTGGCATGTTTTCTCCAGGCAGCTTGGCTTAAACAATTACCTTGGAAAACAGGAACCACATGTTTTTACAGGAACAGGTCAGTTTTACAGTATAGCCAATTAACAGCTTCATGAAACAAATCTCCTCACAACATAAAATACTTAACAATACACAGCTAAAGAAAGGCTGGATTATTGCACTGGCAACAACATGGAAGAATGAATTTGAGTCAGATGTCATTTCAAGTAAGCTGTGCATGAGTATATATACCAGCTATACAAGGGCAATAAGCCAGTACCCTCCGTCACCAAGGTAAACCCTTTGTACACCTGATTGGACAGACATATTACTTGCAGCCTGTGATTGTTTCTTTTAATTTCCAAACTGAAAAAATAAACATGGCAATTCTTCTGGAAACTTAACATTTCTCCAAAACTCTCCACCCAAAAAGAGTTTCTAAATGAATCTCAGGTGGAAAATAGACCATGCAGTTGCAGTGTCATGCCCCATTTTACAACACTTAGTTTAACAATTGTTTCAGGGGGTTTGGAAAAGCAGTTTATCTAAAGGTTTACTCACTGGACCGGAAAGTACTGTACGTGAGCAAGCTGATTAAAATCTCAAGTTGCAGACATAAAGCTTGTAGTCAAAACTAACTCTGTCTTTTTATTTTGGAAATTTCTTAACACACAAAAAAGACGCCTTTAATAAAGAAAGGGAGAAACACAATATATCTATTGTTGTTCTGTATGTCTGCACATACACTTGCAACCAAACAACACAGCGGTTGTCATCAGTTGTACCGAAAGTCTTTGAATCCATGCAGGCAGCTTTCAGCGTGTCTTTGAGTCAGACATCAGACGTGGCTTTCTAAAGTTCTACCACACATTAATAATTAAGCTCCAGCTTCAGTTTAGAGATCAAACAAATGCTCTTATGCTACATTTGAAAATTAAACTGACTTTGTACAACAGCACACGCACATACACAAACCTACACTGTGTACTAGCTGTCCCACCAGCTTGGCACACCACAAGCATCTCCAGTGGTGCTTTGCAGCACAGAAGCGTCTGCATGACGCTTGGCTCCATCAGAAGACATCCATACTCGTGACACAATCTCGACAGGGGAGAAACTTAATAAGGGAGATGAAACACAAAGAGACTCTTTCTTGTTGAGGCATAGTTAATATTTTAAGGACAGGGAGCATGTGCTGTCTAGTACTGCTTGTGCACCCACATCATAAAAAACATTGTATGCACGATAATTCATATTCAAGCACAACCGAACATGCACAGCTGAAAATTTTCAAGCTGAATCTCCATTTTCTACCCTTTGAAATTCATATAACAACATTATTTTTACTAAACTGTTCTAAGATAATCCAAACATAACGTCACAGTAATCACAAAGTAATTGTAAAGAATGCAATGCACTGATCACAGTAAATTATGCTGAAACATTTCACTTAGTAATCATAACTACTGTAATAAATTAAGACCCTGTGTTTATCCAACATTTAGATCATCAATATGATTTACCTGCAGAACATAAAACAGCAGAAACAAACAGTTATTTATTGTGTTTTCAACAATATGCAATGGTTGTGTCCTCAGTATTAACCCTGTCTGAACAAAATGGGGCTATTAGGCCAGATTCTCAACAGCGGTTGCAAAATAAAATGCATCCAGGCATTAACCTCCCCACAAAAATACATGCTTTCATGCACACAAAGACTTCAGCACGCACACGTAACCTGCAACCTTTTCTTTCCCACAACACTTTTCTCCCAAAAACTACACAAACCCTCAAACACTTCAAAACCACACATTGTCCTTTATAGCACATGCATGGAGATCTAGTTCTGAACAATGAAACTACTGTGCAGCCTGAGTCTTGTGCTATCTTCAGCGCTAATGTGCTGAGAGTTGATGTGTGTCTTAGTTATTCAGGTTAATGCGTTCGCCTGTGGGGCATATTTCCATTTTGGCTCCCATTGCACACACATCCTTTTCCGAACTGCTGCGCCATTACTGTTCACTCACGCTGATGGTTGAACTACAGCCACACTGCTGGAGATGAACCTCTTAAACCTTCAGAGTGATGTGTCATACTGTGGTGGCCATTATAGGAGTCTTCCTTAAAGCATTTGGACCACAGTTGTGTATACCTATAGTACAATGTCACATTGTAGGATCTAATTTGGGAAAGAAAAAAATATGGCAAGCAAAAAAAAAAGGAAAAATGTGATTGTATTTGCTAAATCTACAAATGGAGCACAAGTAAAAAATAAGTTTCTGAGCACAGGGAAGGTGTATGCTGAGAGAGAATACAACAAAACAGCACCATTCAGCTGTAGTTCAGGTACCTGCATGTGAGTGTTTCATGGTAGGGTTTGATGCTGGCGCTGCGGTCCCTTCGGACAGGCCCGGGCTCTATGGTAGGCAGGCCTGTGGCGGAGGTGGTGGTGGTCCACGTGGAAGAAATTCTCCTCAGAAGACCAGGGTGGAGACTTCGCCTCAGACGCTGCACACAGACACAGGAAAATATACAATACACACACACAGTTAACATTAACGGAAAGAACATCTCATCAGTTTTTTATTAATTAATAAAATAATCACTCATAACTGACTGCAGGAATAAAAAAAAATATGACGGTAATTGTGTTTGCGTTGAGATAAAAGCTCTAAAAATACTCCCACCTGTAAGATAAAGTTAGTGCTTATTCGCTTTGTCTGCAGTCAAATGGATCATCTAGATGAGACAGTTGTTTTTCCTGAATCTGCCCAAGATGAAACAAACGAAGCAGGTGATCTAACCTGGAAAACTTTTCATCAATGAAGGCACTTTAATTTTTCCTTTTATTGGATCCAAAGAGAATAAATACTGCGGTTGTCATCGACTGGAAGACATTAGCAGGCAGCTGTGCCAATGATGCTCCTCATGGTACATTATTAGATACAATGTCAGTATATCATTGCAAAGATATATTTCATCATAGGGATTCTGCCTCACTGCTTCTCATTCTCTCTGTCAGTCTCTTTTGTCTTATTCTTTCAGGCTCTTTCTTTATCTGTCTCTTCTTTGCGCTTTCTCTGGGATTCCCAGTGGTCTGTGCCCTTGTTATGCCTCCATCTGTTCGGTGCCATGCAGCAGCTTGGCACAGCAGCACTAAAACATGGCAGGCTCTCTCTCTCAGTCTTCTGCAGGGTGACCTAGTAAAGACCGCCTCAGAATCCTGAATGAGCCCATAGTGGACATTTCACTGACTTAACCATAATTTAAACCCAGTAAAAACAGAAAACTGCTCAGATTTTAGCATGTGCTGAATTCATCAATGATCAATTTATAAAGGCAAATGCATACTTAATAAAAATACACATAAACCTACAAAAGAACCATGGATAATCAGAGGATATTGCATATGTACACAAGCACTAACACATCTATGCTCATTTAGTAGCATAATTGCAGATCCACAGAACAGGGGTCTCCGCAAAAAAGTTTTTTGTATGATGGTGTATGATGATTAGAAAAATGTAC
>JAVQJL010057209.1:0-15949 GCA_036024295.1 Nannoperca obscura
AGAGAGAGAGAGAGAGAGAGAGAGAGAGAGAGAGAGAGAGAGAGGTAGCAAGGCAATGGAAGATGGATTAAATGAAAATATTTTAAGGGACAGAGGGATTGTGTGTGTGTTTGTGTGTATAAATGTGGCCCCGGGTGACTTCAGTTTGTGAGTGGCCATGACATTACTTTACCAGGTGTAGAGGAGCGTGAAGCAGACTCTGATGGGGTCTGTGAACAGTTATCACATTTACTCCAGGCCATGGGCTGTGTGGCTGGTTTGTCAAAGCTGACTGTATGTAATGCTCTCCCTCCCGCTCTCCCACCCCCTCGCTGGCTTTTCTGTCACTCTGCTACCGTCCCTTTATCTTCCACGCTCCCTTTCTCTCTACTTTTTTCTTGGCCCACTGACTAGCTCAGTAACATCCTCTCGGACCCTCCCTGCTTCATGCTACCTCAGCCAACTGCTTACTTTTATCTTTCTCCCTCCTTCTGCCCCATCCCCCTTTTTTTTCCCAGTGTGGAAGTCTTAAAGGGGAGCTGGTAGGGCTGGCTGGTGGCTGGATTGCAGTTTTGTTTGTGAATGTCCTCATGTACAGCATGGCAAGGACTTTTAAAGACTAGCGGATGTTTTAGATATACGCATACATTGCACTGGATCCATGCACACACTGCTCAGTATGGTCATGAATTATTCACTTTGTTTTCACTGGGCTGGAGCGCAAGAGATGGGGTGAGAGGGGATGGGGGTGAAAAAGATCTGAGCTTAAGAGAGAAGAGGCAGTAGCTGTTAGCTGAGGCAAGAGAGCTAGCCTTCTTATAATTCTAGTCCACTCTTGTAATGTTCCCAAGCAAGTGGAGTTAGACAGAGTATCTGGACTGCAGTTTTAACCTATAGATACACTCCTAGCATGATTTTAAGTTAGCTCTGTTGCTAGCCAAGTCTCTAAACAGGTCTAAGATATCATCACACTATACTGTACACATTAGATGCAGGTGAATTTTGTCACGTTATATTTTATAGGGAAATATGATAAATTATAATATTTAATTATTATCCAGCCTTAGGTCTGCCAATGTATTTTTTCTGGCCAGATTCAAGGTCCAACTATTTCATTAAGCGGTTGAACCAGAGCCAAGTACTGAACATATATTCACTTTTCAGTAGCATTGAATTAAACATTAATGTGAAAGTGGGTGTCTGTAAACTTTTTGCAAGTAGGGTCGCAAAGTACAATTTATCAATTGTTTTACTTCATTCATAGATTAATCTAATTACATGTTGTAAAATAGTCAATGTGATGTTCTGAAATTGCTTCTTTTGTCTGACCCATTAGTCCTCAAACAATTAAAATTTCAAGATTTTCAAACAGAGAAAAGTGATAAATCCTCACGTTTGAGTAGCTGGAACCAGTGA
Source organism: Nannoperca obscura (assembly GCA_036024295.1). NCBI lineage: Eukaryota > Metazoa > Chordata > Actinopteri > Centrarchiformes > Percichthyidae > Nannoperca > Nannoperca obscura. Next base: position 1,396 of record JAVQJL010057209.1, read on the forward strand.
ATGTTTGGTATTTTTGCTTGATAATGAAATTATTGGTTGATTTTCTGTCCCACTAATCCTTTTGGTTTCCACTCTATGTTATGTCATGATCTGAAACATTTTAGATCTGACAGAATAAACTGTAGCAACCTGTAGGCAGCACTTGTGACTTGTGAGGTGGAAAGAGGTTTAATCAAGTTGAATAAAAGTGTACTGCATATTAACCCCAATTCTTTGTGACTTGTATGTTTCACTTACCATTTGTTCAGTCAGATAACTTTTCGTCATCAAGATCTCTTCAAGTGCTGTTGCCCACACAGTTTATTTTTGTATGATACAAGTAGGATAAAATCCCTCCCTGGCCCTGCCCCAGCTATCTAGGGGAATCATTATTGCTTATTGGCAAGCCATCTTAAGTCCCTTTGCCACATTCCCAGAACTTAATCTGTATAATTGTGTGATTTGTTTTTATTCATTGTGCAGTTCATGTACTCAGGTTTTACTAGAAATGTTTCATTCTGGCTGCTGATATTAACAAAAATTAGCTGGAAATTATAAATATGTCAATATGTTGTTTGAAAATAGTAACAAAATGTGTGTAAAGTGGGTACACACAGAGCCCCTTTTGGCCAGTACTGTAAGGGCACAGAATTACTTTATAAAATGTGAATATTGAGCTACACTACATGGTCTGGGTAAGAGTTATCAATTTTCCTTGGCTAAAGGCCTGGCAGGCTGAAGTCACATACAGGTAGAGTGATCTGCTAAATCCTCTAATCTATTAGGGCTACCTGCCACGCTCTTTTTCCAATGCTAATGGGATTACATACTGTAGAGCATCCAGCAGTGGCAGAGCACTCACATACAAGCCTCTGTAGTGCAGGGAAATACACACAGTGCACCTTCTGCTGGGTGAGTACAACGTGCAGCCTACTATTTTCAATGAGAGGAAATTGTGACGTAGAGTGATTTAAGTCCACATTTTCTTTTAACCACATGAGCCAAATATCTTTACTAATAATTTGTGTTTACCTCAGCTGAAAGCAAACGAGTGCCTCCAAATTAGCACATTGGTATCTACTCTGAGACTCTCCTGTCAGTTAGGTCTTTCCACAAGGTCGTTGAGCATATAGGATAGCAGCAGGATTTGCTTTTAAACTATTTTCTCTGAGAAGCTCTCTGCAGGAATCCGAGGCTTTTCTGATATAATGAGGTGATATTTTGGCTAAAACTACATCACAGGAAATCCAATAAGACATAAGGAAACTTTACTAGAGGAAGACCCACTGGCAGAAACTGTACTCTCTTCCTCTCTGCCACACTTGTCTTTCTCTCTCCGCACTCACATACAGTAATACCATACCATGTTAACTTACTTAGTGTGTCCAGATCTTGATATCAGAATGTCTTCTCTCAGCCAACTTTTACAATACCATCCTGAGGTCTGTTAATTGAAAGACCTTATGTGATGATGGCCTTTAATCTTGCTTCTCTTCATCCATTAGCCTGACACTTCAGTACCTTTACCTTAAGTTTATAAAATAAAAAACATGCATGTAAATTGTGTAACCAGTGAGGACTTTGTCTTCATTAATTACCCGTGCAGAGGACACAAAGCAGAAGAATGTTGACCAGAATTTGTGTAAATGTTCCTGCAGCCTATATTCTTGTAGGAGTGTGCTTGTTTGCATATATATTAACGTGTGTGTCAGCTCAAGTGTTGACATTACCGTGTGTACCAGCCGCTTCAGTGCTTTCATCACTTGTATTCTCCTTAAAGTGCTTTCTTTAAATTCCATCCAATAGGAAAATGCTGTCTTAGGTAGAGACTGACTGCTAATCGATTTTTGGGGCAGATACCGATACCAGTATTAGGGATCCGAAATGGCTGATGTTGATATATCAGCCATTTTGACTCAGCCTTCTTTCACCTTCAGCCATCTGTAAACAAATAAACAAACCATATTAGCTAGCTTCAGTCATAATTGCAGACGCCTGTCAACATTAGCTAGCTGAAATTTGTTAAAGGTATAGCTAGTATTAAAACAAATACCTGTAACTACTAGGTAGTTAGTTAACCTACATTAATTAGCTGAAATCATTCTTTATTAACTTAAGTAATATTTCGTGAACTACTTAGCAACTTACTGTGACACTACTTGACTCTTGAGTCCGCACCACCTTCTGCTTAGCTGTGCTTGTGCCTCAAACATTGCTGAGAGTACTGTAAACAGTGGCGTCACAGCACGCTCTACTGGACAAACTACTACTACTTTTCTGCATTATATGTTCTGTAAAACAAGTGTTCATATCAGCGCATATCGGAAAACAAATAGGCCGATTCCGATATATCTGTGAGAGGCCCGTATCGGCTGATAAAATTGTAGATAAATCGGTCGGGCATGAGTCTTGGGGCTGTCGGGTCAACTTGAACAATGATGGCACTAAGAACACAATGGAGCATAGCATTGACTTAAGATCACAATTAATAATTTACAGACCTGCCACAAATGTTTCTCCCTTGCATGAAAAGCTTGCTTGTTCAAATGGTGGGTTTTGAAACTGGCAATACTCAAGCCCTTAAGTATTTGTCTTGCACACCACGCAGAGGTCATGTACCAATCTCCTCTGTTAAGAATTTCCACCGTTATCTTGAGTTCTGAGTTCAATTGAATATGACAGCAAGAACGGAATAGGCTTAAACCTTAAGCATGTTGGTTGGTCAACATAAAAACAACACATCTCTCTTTATAAAACATGACAGCCAGCTTAGATCGAAATCAAGGTCACATCGACATTATTTGTTTAGCCCTTAATCACACTCGCAGTCTCAGGGATTGCATGATGACAACAGTAAATGATAACAGCACCCCCCAATGAGAATGACCCTCACCTTCTTTTATGGCAGCTTGCTCTTTCTATGTGTCCCTGTGTTTACCAGGGAGCCATTTGATCAGCAACACCCCCACAGATAGATAAAGTGATGCATGAAGGCCAGATCCTGCCCAACATTGATCTGAACAAACAATCCCCCCGTGCTGTCCTGTCGTCACCACAGTGTCAGTACACTACCCCAAGAGCAACAGCGTGTGCAACAATGTCACATCATGAGTTCATTTGGAGATGTGAAGTTGGTTTACATTTGATGAATTTAACATATAAAATGTATAATATCAAACTAAAGTGAAAATGTTACCTTTTGTATCAGCAGTCATTAATACGGTAATAGTGCTGCCGTTAAACACCATTCAAACACACTTAGTTAATACAAAAGAGACAAAGATTTTTTGCAAATGTTGAGTAATCATTTTTTTCCATTCTTTTTGTCTTCTGTTGTTTTATGTATTTTGTTCCATTTAAAGACTAAATGTGCTTCCTTTTTCGCTAATTGCATTAGGATTATCTGTCGTGCAAATCACATATTAGAGTCTGATCATTTATACCATTCTATAAACGTAACTCCTTCAGTCTCTGCATGTCTTCTCAGTTTTATTTATATATATATATATTTTAAGTTCCCCTGGTACTTATCTTCTCTTCTCTTCTCTTCCCTTCATCTCTCTGTAATCTCCTATTACCCCCTCCTCTTTCCCCATTCCCTCTCTACTACCCTCCTTCCCTGCCTCTCTCTCCCTCCCTCTTTTTCTCTCCCAGGCGAGTGATGCACGCTGTAAGCGGTGTGTGCGTGTAGTGTGAGCGAGAGCCATCGGTGTGTGTGTGTGCTTGTGTGTGTGTCTGGAGAGAGAGAGAGAGACATAGACCGAGCCCCTAACACGGAGCATGCCTCTGCGTCCGGCAGCCGGCAAACATGAGCCACCCAGCCCTCCACGGCAGGACCAGCAGCAACAGCAGCACACACACACACACTCACACACATTCACACACCCTTACACACACGCAGCAAACGGCAGCCAGGGGGCCAGCACTGACAGCAGCAGCTCCCGGGAAGAGGACAGCGGCGTTCCCATTCGTGTTGGTGTTCCGGTTTCCCGTCCTGGTGCAAAGCGGAGCCACAGTGCAAGAGCACCCATGGAGGAGCCGACAGGCAACACCGTGGTCATCCGCATTGGAATCCCAGACCTGCAACAGACGGTAAGAGCTTGTTCTGTAGCCACTGTTGGAGAGAGGATAAAAGAGAGGGAAGCTGCCTCTCCCCCTTCCTCTCAGACTGGGTGCTTTCTTCCTCTCTTCTGTCTGCTTTCTGGATTTCGCTTTATGTCTTTTAAACATTTTCAGTTTGATCTTTTCCTTTCTTTTTATTCGCCCTCCTGCCATCCCTCTTTTCTTTTTTTTTTTCCTTTCTTTCTTTTTTTTTGGTATGCACACTTAGTGGCTGTGTTTGCTTGCTGGCTTCTAGGGGTCCCCCCGCTCGCTCACGCCTATTCCACAGATGTCTCACTAATAAATCTACCTCTTCATTAACTGGGCTTCAGCTGACTTTGACAACTGGCCACTTAGTGCGAGAGCGGGAGAGGGAGCAAGGGGAGAGAAAGGCATCAGAGATAAAGAAGGCTATGAGAGGCATTCTGAATCCACAGGAAGACACAGAGTAGAGAATCAAGATAGTTATACCTGCACTGTGGAACTTCCCCTCTGTCTCCCTCTCTCTGTTGTTGCTTTGTGCCCAGACAGAATAAGAGATCCAATCCTACATTCTTAATAAAATCTTTATACAGGAGTTTCCCTGAAGATGCCTGTGTCGGTGTATGCATTGGATTGCAACCACTGAAAAAATGCTGAACCATTAGACTGTGACATGGATCTTTTAATTCCCTTTAATTTCCGAAGAAGGTGATATGGAACAGGGCAAATGTCCTGATCTTAAAATACTTCCTTTCATTCATTTGTCAAGCTCTGCTATTGTAATTAATAGATTTATTTCTATTCTGTCATGTTTGAGTTAATGTTTGCAGCCATTCTTAATGAATTGTTCTAGCTGTCTTTTGCTGTTTTAAAGTAAGTACTTCATTCTTTACTGTAAAATAGGGACACTATTCCCATTAAAATGTCATTCACAGGTTAAAATGATCTTGAACAGAAAATGATTGCCTGGAATTGCACATAAGAAGAAACATTTTACCCCTCATTGGCTGTAAAATGAAATTTAGTGTTATCGATTCAACATATCTCTAACCCCATGTGTGTTCTCTCTGTCTATCCCTGCTCCCTCTTTCCATGCCAGTAGAACACAAAAGATTACACTATTAGAGAGATACCAAGTTACATTTTCTATGTAACAATGCAGCATTAAGCCTTTTATCACTAATGTGCCTCTGTGTCAACACTTCACACACACCCCTCTTCTTCTCACATCTCCACTGGAGACATCCTCTACTAACGGTGCAGCAAATGCAGATTTAACTTTTATAGCCATACTCGAGTGGTCACTTGGCTTTCTGCAGGTTTTTTAGTTTGAGTGTCCTTTTTGACTCTATCTCCAGACATTGAGGGCAAATGCAAGAGGCTGTTTTGTGGTTGTTATTGTTGATTACCTCATTGTTGTTGGCTACTTGACTGAAATAACCCATTGTATCTGAGTGAGGCTCTGGCACCCCGTGCTAGGAATAAAGACAGGAAGTGAAAAGAGAGCAGTTGAAAAGAAAGCAGAGTATTCCCCAAAGGTGCTGCAGAATCGCCGTCTGAGAACAAAAACGGTTTTCAATCGAGCTCAAATACTTGCGCGCACACACACACACACACACTCAAGCGTGCATGTGCATATATTATATAGACATACACAAAGATGTACTGTATCCATGTACACACAAGAACACCTAAACATGCTTTTACACGCATGCACTCGCACACATGCACACATGCCCATAAATCCTAATCCCATTGCCAAGGGACTTCCCTTAATGTGCTCATGTAACGTAAGATGCTCAACATATCATTGGTTTCACTTTCAAGGAGTCTTATTTAGTCCAATATATGGACCAACAGGCAATAAGACATACAGTGTGACATAGTGATAGACAGAAAGACAAACAGAGAGAGTCAGAATGTCTGACAGACAAACATACAGGCAGATGACAGATGGCTAGACTCTGAGAGTTTGAATCTTTTATGGAGCCGTAAAAAGTGCCTCGTGTGTATTCTGAGTGAGCAGGAGATTACACTAGAATAGTCTGCCTGAAGTAGGATTACACACCTCCTGCTGTGTTTCAAGCCTGGATCAGGAGAACGAAGCACCATGCAAAGAACACACCAGGCAACACTTTCCTTTACAGCGGGAGAGAAGGGAAGAGCTGAAATGGCTTAATTCTCACACTTCCTTTTTCAGTGAAATGTTATTCTTGGATGCATGATATTGTGATACAGTGGTAATGTCAAGTGCTGCAAAGTGTTGAGAAATGTTGGTCTTGGCATTGAGGAAGTTTTAACTTTTTATGTTTTGTCAGTTCCACCTTAAGAACACTTCCCGTCAGTAGGAATACCCAAAAGTAATTATTTGAAAATGGGATGAACTTTGGTAATTTAGCTTGTGATTTAAACTAAGCCAATGTCATTATTACATACAAGTCTTCAGTGCCCAGTCCTTGTTGCAACTTTAACTTATTACTATGTCTTGGCAGTGGGAGACAGTAAAGTTGCCTTAACAGTCAATACCACCATTTGTTCAGACTGTTGGGCAAAAGATTGTGCTTTTTATCACATTATGGGTATCAGTTGTCATTCATCATATCCAACTCATCTGAAACTCTATTTCTATGATTGGAGCAAAAAGAGACAGCCATCCAATACTGCTAATGGGTGTCATTCATCTCTCAAAAGGGGGAAGGGAGACACACTGCCCCACTCCTCTGCACCTGCATTCATCCTTTTTTTCAATTCGCTTCTCCTCTTTCCTCTTTTTGTACATCCTCTCTCTTCATTCATTCATAGAAATTGAATGGAAAAGAAATCCCCCCCGGCATGTGTCCTCCTTATGTCTGCGTCATCTACCATTGACCCTGTGAGTCTAATGGTTCTGTGCAGTTTGTAGAATAATTTGGTTAATTTTGCAGATCTTAGCTCTGTGCTCGGAGTGTGCAGTACTTACTAGGCACATCTTTTCTTGTGTCTCACATACTTGGTTGTCCCATGTCATTCCTGCTTGCATCTTAAAACTCTTATACTATATACCAAACTTTCTCAGTGGCACGTTAGAGTGGTCTGCAACTACGGCCTTGTTTAGTGTGGTTAAACCTTGCTTCTGTTGACATGGTGTTTTGTGCTGTCCTTTAGTATGACTTTTTTTTTTTTATTGGTATGATTTTTGGTCTGTCACATCTTCTGTCTGCCCATGTTCTTGTGTAGGGGACTGGCTTTTTGTTGTACCTCCTCCACCCACTCTGCTAACACTCTCCCTATCTGCTGCTAGGTTTGAGATATTCTATGGGCAGTTTATTGGCAGGAGACATTTTACTCATGGATGCTTCATGTTTCATTCAGGTTTCATTCAGGACACTGGCCTTGACACTTACAGAGCCCTTCTGTCTCTCTAGAATACAGTCATTTGAATACTGTCCTCTGTGTGTTGTGACAAGGTTCCTTTGCTAATGAGAACATTTTTAATGTTGTTGATTTGTAAATTACCTTTATTCCATATTCCACTACCCAACTATTCTTACAGAGTGTGATAATGCAAAATAGCCTGCAAGCCAGAGAAACTAAACTTAAATTAAAACTTCGTAATTATTTGATTGCAGAAGAGAAAATCATACATTACACAGAAGAAGCAGGATGGCAACAATAACAAGCCAGCTGCCATAGTTGAAAGCTTTGCAGGCTCTTTCCTTTCACTACACAGGTAGACTCTTACTAATGTGTTTGAGAAGCACTAAAACTACACTGGGTATAGATTTTAGTTTGAATAAATACTGTTTTAGATCTGGTCTAGGAAGACACTTGAGTTTAAATACATAGCCAGGTAAAAATAAAGCAGTCCTGGTCATTTATTTGCAGCAGGGCCCATAATGGCTTAAAACAACCACAGCTATTAAAGGAATAGATATTTTGGTAGAAACAGCATAGTACAGTATATAACAGAATATGTTGCCGTATCACCCACTCTCTATTAAACCATGTGGGTATACAGTAATTTGATAAGAGGTGTAAAAACATGACAGAAACAAATAACAATGATATTTGCATATCGTGGAACTTAATTGCATGGTCAGCAGTCCAAACTGCCCTCTTGTCTTTTACTGCTTATAAACTATGCTTTTAAGCAGTTATTAATGTTTTTCAACCAACACTTTCCTTTGTGGACATTTCTAGATACTGGGTATCATCCAGTGCTGTTAGTTACTGTAAGAAGCAGGTGTGAATCATCTCAGGCCCTCATGCTTGTCCAATTCTTCATATGCCTGTTGTTGGATGTCTACTGCTGTGATGATGGACTGGTCCCTGCTCTGGGAGAATGTTGTGGTCTGCTTTCAGATCTGTTACCCACTGAGCATCGGTGGTATGTGATGATTGTTTCTCCCAAATGCTCTTCCAGTAATCTTCAGGTTCAGTTCTTGGTGGGTCTGCACTGCAGATGGAATTGCACTGTTGTTTTGAGACCAGAGCATTTATCATGTTGGTTGTGCTTCTGTGGTGTGTTTCCTTAGTATTCCTACCAGCATTGTGAACCTTTGATTAGGTCCTCAGTTATCAACATCCTATTGTATTTCTTCAGTAGCAAGGACCTGTTCTTGATTGTTACACCTTTAGTTTTTCAAAGAAGACTTATAGCTTGCCTTCCTGATTTTGTGGCTGACAGACACATTGTGTGTATGTGGTATAGTTGTAAGAAGAAGAGAAGAAAGAAGGTCAGACTTTTAATGGTCACACGTGAAACCCTGCACACAACACACATGCACATGCAATTGCATCCCACTGTGAAATTCTTCCTCTGCCTTTAACCCATCCAGTCGCCCTTCCTCAGGGGGGACAGCTAGAGCAGTGGTCAGCCATTCATGCGGCGACCAAGTCCAAGTGTTAATGCCCTGTCTTGGTCAGGGACAGGGCAGCAATCCGTTCTTCTTGCATTTTTTTCCCATGGGTTTTTTAAAAAAAAAACACATGCAAACTCCACACAGAAAGGCCACTGAGCCACCTGGGGGATCAAACCCAGGACCTTCTTGCTGTGAGGCAACAGTGCAGTGCAGTGCACTGAGCCACCATGCCACAGTGCAGAGATTGTGACATCTCTTAAGAACTCATAATTTTCCACTTGTGGTAACAGCTTTATTTTACTTATTTGAGAGTGTTTAGTCATTAATATAAAGTTTGATACGTATGGAGATCGTGGTTTATCTATATTCACTAATAGTAGCATTCCAGGTCATTAAGGTTTTCTCTTTTTGTCTGTGAATAATATCTTCTTATATGAGACTGTCCTGGTTCTCTAACAGCTGATGTGGACAATGCGTGGTTGTTAATACGTCTGTCAGTAAACCTTGTGTGCCTATGACTGTTCCTCTATATGTACATGTACAATATGTATGTATGTATTCTATTCTTTTCCTCTCTCCCTTGCATCCACACTTCTTTCTCTCTCTAACTGACTTGAGTCTTACATGCAACAGTGGTTTGACAGCTCCTCCTAACACACACACACACACACACACACACACACAAACACACTATTACACATTTCAAACACACACACAAACTGACATATGCAAAGTTGAATCAGTGATTGGCTGAAATGTCTTTAGAAAGCCTCTCACGTCTCCATGTTGCTATTTTTAGCTTCATTCACAGTGGCAACAGGGCCACAAGACATGGCTAGCATATTCCTACCTCTATTTGCTTACTACACTCATCGAGGGAGAGAGCGGGTGAGAGATTGTACCCAGTATAACTTATTGTTATTCTCCTCTCACTTCCCATACATGCCTCTTCCTCCCTAACTCCCTCCATGTGTCCATCAGGTCCTACCCAAAGAGAGACAAACAGTACATAGTGTAATGTAGTGTAGTGAAATGTTCTGGCATATCTGAGAGAAAGGTTGTCAAAGTAGGAGTGTGTTTTGAGGTCAGCTATGCCAAACCACCACTGTTCTTAAAGAGAACACAAATGTTCCAGCACCAGATTGACCCAATACAAGCCTTTTTGAGCCCCAATTTTGAAGCTGGCTCACAATTTCCCATCTCAATTCCTAAATCACACACAAGCTTGTTCTTTCTTTATTGCAGATACTAACAGTCTTGCATTGGTGAAAAGGGATCAAAAACCTTTGTGATTGTGATGTAAGAAGGGAATAAATGTTGTTTTTGGGACAGTGCATTTAGATACTAATAAATTAAATCATAAGAGAATTAATGTTCACTAGAGGATAGCCAATTCTCAACTCTGTAATTAGTTTATTGATCCGCTCTCCTTTCGGGTTAACTCTATTATATAGCTTCTACTTTTTTTTTTTTTTTATCTTTCCCTCTCCCTGTTCCCTTCTTCTCTGTTGTTTTTCTCTTGTTGTTTTCCTCTGTCTCTTTCTCTTGGAGTCTAGTCTGAGAGAGGCATGGGAATAGATGGAGACACTAATATTAGCCCAGTGGATATTTGTTTGATATTTTACTTTGTGTTTTTGCAGGGGAAACACCTTTCACCTTTGTAATATTATATCTATAACCAGAAAGGAGAGGACACTAGATTTGAATATGTTTTTTTACGGCATTGTGTATGGTTGGTGTGGCTTCTACTAAGAGTACTAAAATTGTAATTGAGTAATATTTTATGATACTTGAACAGCCTTTGATCACGATTCCTGCAGTCAATACAGTTAAACTATACACTCTAGCTTGCTGCCAGTGGGGAAAGGAGACCTCCTGGCAATTTACACACTTCCAATAAGCTGCACTACAATAGTGCTCTGCTACATTCCCCTTGACTGCAGGGGAGATCAGTCTCTACTATTATGACCGTAGTGAAAGTATTCTCGCTCAAAGGTAAACTGCAGGTAGAATATCATTATTTTTCACTCTCCTTCTTTACAGTCAAATATAAAAATAATCACAACTTAATTGCTTTTGGTTGAAACTACAGCCCTGCAGCAAGCTTTGCAAATAACCTAATTATCTGTTAGTCATAATTTGGTTTTAAATGATGGTGATCCACATGTAGTCTCAAACATGTTCATGTTCTCCTCTCTATGGGTTGGGTTGGCAGGTTGTGTTAGCACAGTGCTACAATTTTCCAGTGATGATTATTTCCACTGGAGCTGCCAGATCCACCATCTTACCTTGATTTGGCCACAGAGATGCACGTTGTGCACTCAGAGGTTATAATTAGTTGCGCGTTATGCAAAAGCTTGATAAGCCACACCAGGACTATTATATTATATCTATAATTATAAGTGCCGTCTAAGATATCAAAGTTATTGTTTTTAGCTATGTTTTATAAACTTCATAAATTGCTGAAAAGTTTACTCTTAGGAGTAAGAGTAAACTCTGCATATATGTGTGTGCATGTGTGGATATATCTGTTCTGTATGTTTGCGTGTCCGTGTCTTTATGAGGGTTCATATCTCACTTGTGACTGATCTTGTTGGCATATTCAGTCTCGCCTGTCAACAGTGATGAAGAAGATGACTTTAATCCATATTTGTTGTGTGCGCTACTGTGTGTCTGTGCCTGATAATGTGTGCATTAAAACACATAGTTTCTGAGTGAGGCAGATGGGAGGTAGAGGTGAGAAAGGGGAGAACTTGCTCTTCACTTCTGACCAATGTTAAATATATTTAATCACTATGTGTATGTTTGTGTGCCACACAATAATTCAATGGGAGTATGCGCTATACTTGTTTCATATGCTTCTTTAGCATTTTCCTTATGACCAACTCACAGCTTTACTACACACTCTTGTCGTAAATCTCTAGAAGCAGCTGAAGAGTGACTTGTCACTCACTATTAAACCTCTAATTCTAGTTAACTCCACTCCAGTTGACTTGTGTGTGCACTTGTTCAGTAATTATAGGAGAGTTTTAATATTCAAGTGGTTCCTGTGACCAGTGTAGGTAATGGCTGAGCAATCAGACCTGTGTGTGATACTGACTTTGGGTGAACATTTCAATGAATTCAAATGTTCAAACTGCAAAAATGATAGGTGACAACATCACCCCATCTAAACACGCAGTTTATTAGGTACACCTTTATCTAAAACTGATACAATCTAGTACAACAGCCCTGCAATTAATCCTACAATCACAACGCTTCTAATGTTCAGTTTTTGTTGTAACCGCTTTAGAGAGGTGTTGATTAAACTTTCTGATTATTTTGAAGCCTGTAGTTTGTGGTGCTATTGTGTGATACTGAAAGGTAATAATTGGTCTAGCCTTATTAATAAAAATGAGGTTGACAAAATATGAATTTAAGATTCATTAAAGGGCTGTTGTATTGGTATGTATTAATTTTAGAAGGTGTACTTTATAAGTTGTAAGCTATAACTGAGTGTACATATGTATAAGATGTTAAAATGTTATGTTTTGGCATGCAGAATAATGCAAAGATATCCATTCAGTGGTAAATACTGATGATACAGATGTATTATTAAGTATTGTGCTGTCCTTTTACTAGTTAAGTCATTCATTTTGTAAAAAATGTGCATTTGAAATGTGAGAAACACCGCCCCAGTGTCAGAGAGTAAATCCAGGAATGTGAAATCACATCCAAATGCATTAACTATTATTCTGTATAGAGATTTTTAGAAGTGGCAAGGTGAAGCTTTTAATCCCATGAAATGTCCATTTACTATTTATTGTATTGCATGTTGGAATTTAATTTTACTTTATTACCAATATAATTTAAAATGTGTAGAATTTTACCTTTCTTTTACTGTTGTTTCATGGTTTTATTATATACATCATACATTACATCATTGACCACGCAATGTGGGCTAGATACATACAGTACTCTTTTCATTTAATTTAAGAGTAATCTTGCCCACCTAACAAAGATTGACATCTGCCTGTTACTGTTTCGTGATAGCACTGTGTGCTGACAAAGGGATGCTGTGTAACTGAACTATTTGACTATTAAGAGCAAATTCTAGTGGAAATACATTGCAAAGAGAACCCAGACAGCATCTGATGGACAGATAACCAGGGTGACAAGCAGGTCAGGTAACCACAGTGATGCACCTGACATGTGGGAAAGGCAGGTTGACAGTGACATGTAAAAAATAAATAAAAGAAGCTTAGATTCAATGAAAAGCACACAATAAATATTTGCAGGAGCTGTGTCAGTATCGTGCCATGGGTTCAGACATGCCTCCAGCTGTTAGACTTGAGAAAACTATCCAGCCATATCACAAAAGAGCCTTTACCAGATGAGTCAGGCTATGACAGTGGACAGGTAATACCAGCTGAGCTTTTTCTGCTGTGTGACAGAAAAAGACACCTTCACTTTGAATTTCTTAATAACATACATTTTGATTGGCAGTCCAAATTGGGACAAAAGACAAGAAAAAGAGTTATATGTGGCAAATATTATAATATAAATGATAAAACAAACCGTTTCAGAGCACCCATTTGATATTTTCCAGTACAACATTCTTTAAATGTCTTAAAGAAAAAAATACCTTTCTGTCTAAAATACAGTTATTTGGTATCCTTTTTATATACTGCCTGGTCTCTTGTGTTTTGGTATAGTTTTTAAATTATTAATATATTTACCTTGGAAAATGGAATGTTTGAACAAGTAATGGTTTTACTTTTGAAAATGGAATCAATCAAATTAACTGTGGCATTGCTACAAAAATGGGCAGATATAGTGAGAAGCGTGTCATCATACTCAGGAGTGGTTAAAGAAATATATATGCTCAAAAAGCTCTAACCAACAGGCCCTATTGGCCAGTTTGAAAATTCCAGCAAGTTTCCTTGGCAACCAGCTATGGTGCACTGCTCCTTGGCACACCCAGAGAGTAACTGCCTGATGATATGCAAATTAAAGGAAACAGAAGCTAAAGTGAAAAAGCCTGTCCTGTGAAACAAAAATGTTTTATTCTTTAACATCTGTATAAAATGTATACTGTAAGTTTACAGTGTGTTTACTGACTGCAGACATTGTGCATCAGACAGGTTCAGTCTGATGTGGTTATTAAGATGCAGGATAGTCCTCTGTGTCGTGCTGGGGGGGGGGGGGGGGTGCCGACAATGAAGTTTAAATTTAAAATCCTGTGTGTGTGAGAGAGACTGAGGCAGACTTTGGAGTTTGGCATAGAGAAAGTGGCAGAGAAGGCTGCTGAAGAATATCTTTGTAGCAGTGCCTGTTTCTAAGCACTCTACGTTTGTTGTTGTGTGTGTTGTGCACTGTACAGTATGTGTGTATTTTGGTAGTCAAGAAGTTCTCCCATTCACAAATTTTCCATTAGGGCCTCGAGTGCTACGTCAACAATTTCCATTAGGGATAGAGTATTATGCTGCTAAAACTGAAGACTTTAAGTTCCATCTGTAGTTCTGCATGCAACAAGTTACATTACATTACATCACATTTAGGCATTTAGCAGACGCTTTTATCCAAAGCGACTTCCAAATAAGAGCTTTACATCAAGTGCATAGAACCATGATCGAAAACAACAAGATGTCTCATCAAACTTGTAAGGGCTG